>WWET01001161.1:409565-427105 GCA_011038615.1 Limnodynastes dumerilii
GGGCTGCTAGTTGTTCATAGAAATGGTAGATATAAAGCATGCTAGTTTGACCTAGCAAAGAATAAGCAGTATGCCATTAGGCTATTAACATGTTCACTGTAACAATTATTTTGCTAATTACCATTGTTTCTCATCACCTTCTACTTAGTAGAGATGCGTGAGATGGGGTTTTATGGTAGCACAGACTTATTTTTGTCTGATATATTGTATACTTCATTACATTTTAACATTGTCTCAATTTAGCAATATTATTTAGGTAGCAGGGAGTGATTCATAATAAAATAATTGGTTTGGCACACTCTTTATCACAGCTGTACTGAGCCAGTTATCAAGATAATCATCTGGGAAGACCTAGCTAGTGCTGGCCCCATAGCTTGAGATGCAGCTCTGTCCCCTGTAATATCAACAAGATGGACAACAATAATTATTTACTTGATTGAAGAGTCAGTATAAAAGAGGTTTTGCTGTAACACTTGTCTCCTTTAAGTGATTTTTTTTTATTGATTTTGTTATTTCAGGTGATATTGACCAAAAGCCATATGTATCTGGGGAGGGGGATGTGACCTCACACATCCTCAGTGGCTCTGAGGACTTTTTAGTCTTGGCTTGTGATGGTTTTTACGACACAGTATCGGCATCAGAAGTACCCGGCCTTGTTTTCGATTACCTTCGGGAGAATGGTGGAAATGGGCAACATGTTGCTGAGAGGCTGGTGACTGCTGCCAAAGATGGTGGCTCTGGTGACAACATTACAGTGCTGGTGGTCTTTCTGCAGGAACCTGCAAAAATTTTGGAGGATTTTTTGGCACAGGGAAGTGGGGAGGGAGAACCATTGTTTGATTTTGGAGGTGGGGTAGTAGACGTTGCGTCAGACAATGCTGGCTGATAGGTTGTCTTAATGACTGATTTGATAATCTCAGGATATTTTGTTAGGAAGGCAATAGATTATTTGACCCCTAGCATGGGGGTCATGTGTCAACAGTTGATCCTCAGGCAAACTCCTGTGTTCATCAGCCAAGATTTGTTCTTTGTCAGCCATTGGAGAAAGTTATCCTATTTTAGGTGTTTAAAGGGACAATAGTTTAGGGTAAATAATGCAATTCTAGAAACAATTAACACTCTTTTTGTTTGTTAATTTAGCATATCTTGGCAGTATGCTGTTTTGAATTGGTTTTACTTTATAGTCCAAATGACTGTGTGAAAACAGATTTTATTTACCTCTGTTTTGATATTTGCTTTATACAGTATTATGTTGTAATCTATAGAGATGTCAGACTGCACAATGATATGATACTATTACAGGCAGAGTAGCAGATGTAAAGTTATTACTAACCACTACTCTCATTTAAGGGGATATCCACCTTTATGGCTTCACGTCCTTTAGTACAAATTTTGAAAGGGGAATAATTTGCTTTTCAAAGGTGCACAAAAGTTATGAAGACATTTGTGCAAGAACTTTCTAAAAGCACTTATAAGCAAAAGGGATCGGAAGTGCTCACTACATCAGTGGGTGACGCTTTTTATGGGCAGTGGTTTTTTTACATCCTTATCCTCTACATATTGCTTGTGTCTAGATTCCACTTTGACAGCCACATAGAACTGATGATATAACTTAGTGCATCCAGTGTATCCTAACAATGAATGCTCACCTTTAGCATACATATATATTTATTTGTTGGTTTGTAATAATAATTGGACAACATCTGTGTTGTATTGGATAAAAGAAGAAAAGAAAGGCTAACAATTAAATTTATAAGGCAGCAGATTTTCTACATGATCCCTATTGACGCCAAAGGTGCTCTGGAAATCCTGCTAATATGAGACTTTATTATTATTTACTATATACTTCTTTTTTTAATTGGTGGTTATTGAATTTTACCACACAAAAATATGCTGATGTTAACAAGTTTGAATGCAAGAAAAAGGTTTGTATACATTGTAGCAATCACGCTAAACCACAAAACGACCTGTCATGAATATATTCTATCTTTCACATTATTACGTGACTCGATTTTTAACAAAGCAGTTATAAAATAGTATAGGCCAGGGTTTCTCAACCACTGTCTGGTGGTACTCAGGACATCTGGGAAAGCTTGTCAGGAGGTAGAAGCTGTACATGTACTCTAACCAGGTGTGATATCAGAAGACAGAGGTCATATTTAACAAAGTATCTAGAGGTCTGAATGGTTTATGTAGAAAATGTACTTTAAAACCACTGCAAAATATGTAGAGTTACCTCTGGTAGAGACTACAAAATGCGTGCAAGCCAAATAAGCTTGCACTAAACATAAACATTTTTCATTCTAATATGGAAATGCTGTATTTATATATTTAAACAAAAAAAATCCTTAGCTCCTTTGGTAAATTGCACATAAACCTTACTGAGCATCATCTTGGAAGGTAATGCATCCAGTACATTGCAGTCAATGGGCTGGATCCAGACTTAAGAAGCAGCTTGAAATTAAGACAGGGCTAAACCATGTTCATTGCAGGGGAGTAATATTTCATCTGTTGCAAACAGTATTAGAGTTGAGAGGTGATGTTTCCTATCCCAAGTCTAAATAACCGTGTAAAAGTTAAGCTGGTCAGTATCTGTGTGCAGTAAGCAATTCAAAGATATATCCCTGCATGCAAAGAATACAATTAATTTGACTCCCCCTGCAATCAACATGGTTTTGCCCAGGTGTAACTTTCCTCTCTTAGGACTGTATTTAGAATGAAGAACGTCTGGTAATTTACGCATTCAAAATGCATAAATGGGGTGATTTCTATTTAGTGTGCATGTGCAGACTATGGAGTTACGAAGCACAATTGAAATGATGCGTAAGTAAATTCCGTACGACAAAAAATGCGTGCGAACATAAAATGTCGGACGGGTTATTAATAAGTAGGCATCAGTCGGAATGTAAATAGCAAAAAATGGGTGTGGTAATGTAGTAGACATGCGGTTGTATTTGCGAACGTTTCACTTCCATCACATATTCGGGCGCTAACAAGGTTGCTTTCACAACACTGAAGTGTTCCGAAATTCGTACTTATCTTGTATTAACGTACGGATCTATTACGAACGCACAGAAAAGCTTCTTAAATCTGAATCTGGTCCAGAATTTCAAGTTCCTTAAGTCTGGATCCAGCCCAATGTTTGTTGCTGCTGTTCAACCACTGAGTCCAGTTATAACACAAAATGCCAATTTATTCTTGTTTATATTAAGGTTACTTTAATGGTGCAGTTCTTGACAGTATTATTCTCTACTCACCATACATTTTATATTAAAGTTTGTACTTTTCCTTTTTCATAATATACAAAACACCACTGTATATTTTAATTAAATGGCAGTGCCTATTACTAAATGTACAATTACAATGTTGTCAGTTTACTTGTTTGTTGTGCCTATTTAAATATGTTTTTCAAATTGCAGTGTTAATGTTTTATACTTTTATTTTGTAATAATATGTTGTACCTGTCTTGGGGTTC
This sequence comes from Limnodynastes dumerilii, assembly GCA_011038615.1. NCBI lineage: Eukaryota > Metazoa > Chordata > Amphibia > Anura > Limnodynastidae > Limnodynastes > Limnodynastes dumerilii. The sequence goes on from WWET01001161.1 coordinate 413,041, forward strand.
CCTAGATCCTGGGACTTGCGTTCCATACATACTGTATTGTCACTTATAAAGCTACACATTCTTTTCAGTATTGTAATCAAGCCAGGGGAAAGCGGACTGTTATATACTCTGTATATACGTATGAGTATCGTACAAATAAATGTTTGCCACAGAGATTGTGTAAATCATTTCACGTGTCTGCACATGCTGCGGTTGCTGCCTTTGCTGATGGTATTTAACCCATTCATGACCAGGGACCATGTTCTGTTTCTGATCACTTCAGTTTTCTGTTTGTCTGATGTTAATTATTTTACTTCAGTAAGAGATTATTAGGAAAGATGATTTTAATAGCTAGAGAAATACATTTTTTTTCACTTGTTATTTATACAGTTATCATAGCATTATGTTACAGGTATTGCTTTTGTTTTTAAGTGGAGGGATATTTGCAAACTTGTTCTCTCTAGCTCTTCATACATATGTGTGTTCTTTCTTATTGAAAATGTAAATGTCTAAAGCCCGGTATTGTAGACCTCAGTGGCCAAAAAGTGGTACATGTACAGGTAATGACCCCGATCCAGCTTCTGTGCATACGGAGGTCTGGAAGTCCGCATGTAGGAGAGAATTGCAGTCCACTATCCTGTGACTTTGGTCAATATCGGCAGATCTGTACGGAAGTACCTAACACCGCCCACACTGCCTATTTTACATGCCTATCCCTGCCCCCCTTGCAGATTTAGGCATGCAGAGGACATGGCACGCCCTGTCGTACGGATCTCCTTCCGTACAGAATTGCGTGCTGTGCAACGGAAGATCCGCTATGGCCAACTGACATACGCGAGTGGCTTGCGTAAGTTATCGAACGTTATTAAATCTGGATCAGGCCCAATGTTTTCATCCTCTTGTCACCCCAGTTATGCTTAAGAGAATGCACAACATAACGAATGCACATGGTATAAAAAGTATAGTTGGGCTCTTTTAAAAAAAATTAAAAAAAAATAGAAATGATTCTCACCACACGATTCAGTTCTGACAGACTCAAGACACATTACTCTACACTTCCCTGGAACCGGTTTTCAGAAATGGCAGTGAATGGCATTTCCATATCAAGCAGATTTAATTTCAGAACAGACTATTCCCCTGAGACAGTAGCTTATTAGGAACATTAAAAGTATGAAGGCAGTGCAATGACCTGCCCCACTGCAGCTTCAGGGTGAATTTACTCTATGCTCCCAGCCAGTACATTTTAACTACCTTGTGAGACTACTCATAACATACATCATACCCTTTAACATTTTTTACTGGAAAATCGGTACACCTGGGGGGGGGGTGTCCATGAAAGGGGTCTGCCCCACTTTCAGGGTGAATTTACTCTATGCTCCCAGCCAGTACATTTTAACTACCTTGTGAGACTACTCATAACATACATCATACCCTACCCTATTTTTTACTGGAAAATCGGTACACCTGGGGGGGGGGTGTGTCCATGAAAGGGGTGTGGCTTGTCCATTGAAGAGGCGGGACTTTAATCTAATTTTATTTTACACCTTTTTAGATGAGCTTAGAACTCACAGGAGAGGGTCCTGTCGCTATAGCAGTGCTGTGGGAGTCTATCCTTGCAGCTCTGCTATAGTGATCAGATGTTTTAGGACTGGAAGATGGGTATAGGGGGAGGGAATTGCTGGGTCAGAATCCGGTACAGGAGACCTTTTAGCCGGTACAGACCACTAAAAAAGGTACTGTACCTGCTAAATAGGTACCGTTGGAGGGTATGAAGCCGGGACTACTGTCCCGGGCCCGCAGCTGATGGTGGCCCGCCATAATTACAGGGCCAATGTGCAGGGAAGAATTTTCCTGCGCACAGGCTAGATGGTAACGCAGATCTGCAAGGCCCTGATCATCACTGGTGTGTCTCGGACCCCAGCAAATTATACTGATTGGCCCTGATCCAGATCTGGGCGTGCACCAGCTGACTTGGCATTCCTCTGCGTGATTTGCTACTGCACATGCTCAGAATGGAAGAGTGCGCAGGGACGTAGCATTCAGATTATAGCGCAACCCTGCAGTCCAGGGATTGCGCTCTGAGGAGTGTGTAAAGGGAGAGAAGGTGGTGGAGGCGCATAAGTCAATGTCTAGTAAGGGGCGTGGCCAAGACAAGTGCACTCGATCCCGGGAAGATCGCAGACGTATCAAAGGTGACTTTACTTTGGGAAATTTGCAGGACAGGGGGCACTCATTCGGAAACTAATATAGTGCCCGTCAGCTTGATTGTTATCCAGCAAAATCATTTTCCCATTGTTTTAGAACATAAATTGTACAACTGAAGCTTCTGTTCTATTTATTACAGTGTGTAACTCTATCAAACACATTATACAGCGCTGCACTTACAGGGGTATATTTACTAAAGTTGATTTTTTGATGCAATTTTAAATCGATCTATCTTGCTGTGATTTTCCTGCTTTTTTTTAAGCTAAAATCTCGGTATTCACTAAACGACGCTTTTTAAACGCGCTTTAAAATCCCCGTCGATATGCGATTTTTCAAAGGCTAAATTGCTGTGCTTTTCTAAAGCAAAGCACAGAGATTTTCCCTTGAAAAATCACCGTCGCTTTATGTTAAAAAAAAACAAAAAACACAAGCGCAGCATGTTTGGAATGTTTAGCATGGCTGTGCTGATAGAACTACAAGGCTCAGCATACTGTGCTTCTGGCTAAAGTATGTTTTGGGGTCTCAACAACATGAAATTAAGCTTCATTTACATGAGACTTCCTTTGCTCTACAACATCTCCCAATATCCTAGAAATCAATGGGCTCTATTTACCTTTTCTTCGTTCCTCAGGGACTCAATGCTGCTCCAGGCTCGCTTGTGCTCGTGGTGAGCCTGGCAGCTTCCTCTTTAAAATGTACTAATACTCACCCCTCCGCCGAGGTCTCTCGAAGTCCCGCGATGTGCTCTGCCCGCATCGCAGGCCACTTCATATCGAATGAAGTCCTGCACATGTGCAGAGACTACACTGCTGGACTTTTTCAAGCCCAAATATGAAAAATCACTGCGCATGTGCAGGGTCTTCATATCGGGGCTGGAATCTTCTGAGTCGGACGTGTCTCCCGGAAAGGTGAGTTTTATCTTTTTTTAACCTTTTTTAATGTTTTCCTTTGTTTTTTTAATGACCGCATCGTCCTTTATGCCAGCGGTCTCCCAATACATGCCCCCCTTTTCCTACCCCTAATAACAGCTATTAGGGGGAGGAAAAGGGGGGAATATGGGGAGATCACTGGTATGAAGTCACTAAAGCCATCCTGAGATGGCGTTAGTGACTTCATACCAGGGACTCTGGGGACTGACTTCATACCGGGGATTCTGTGACTGGTCGTATTTTCCCCTATCCTTAACCCTTTTCCTAATCCTCACGTAATACCACAGATGTTGGGGGTGTCAGGATTCGTGTATTGTGAAATGTGGGTTCAGAGTATTAGGACTCAAAGAATAAGACCAGACAACGTCTTTGGTTTGAAAATATTTTTGATTTACTTTTCTCTGTTGCAGTTAAACTTTAGCAATTAATGAACAGCAGAAAACTTTACATATGGTTCTCAAGACAATTGTAGCTCAGTCCTTAGACTCATTGACAGAGCGTGTCATATAAACAGTCAGAACATACATCACAGTGAATTAAAGTAATATTAGAAAACAAGTATTATATTAGAAGTGAAAACTATGGATTACTTCTTGCAAACTACGGTTACAGATGCTAATCTGCAGTTTTAATAAGAAAATAACCTATATGCTTTACTGAACAGCTAATAGAGCAGTTTGTGGCACCTACATTTAGTACAATACAAGATTAATCCAGACTTCTTTGCGATTGGAAAACGCCAGTTTTGCTTTAATCTGGATTCAGTCCAATGTTAGGATACATGTAGATATGTCCATAGCTTTAAATGTATATTTACTTTACTGAAATTCCGAATTGTCACAACACATATGTAAAGGTCACAGAAAGGGCTGGCCTGGATGCACTGCCCATGTATATAAATATAGAGGATATGCTTACTTCCAGCTTCCTGCTTCCACACTGCTTCTCTTAGTAACAAACAAAACACAAGTTAACAAATAAAAAGAAAATTCTTTGTACAGGAACTGGTGCTGAGCACAATATGTTGTTAGTAAGTAAGATAATCGTCTAAATACACTGAGCCAACATGTAATTAAGTTGGAAAACTTGGAAATATATATTTATACTCCTGTTAATTATAAAAAGTGATTTGAATACTGAGGGATATATTGCTATCACAATGATAGAAACCCACCTGTGGCAATAATTCATTTTGGGAGCAATAAAACTGGCCATACACTGGAGCGATTAACGGCCCAAATGCACAATTATCGTGGATTGGGCCAAATATCGCTCTAGTGTATGGTGCAGATTTTTTTTCTAAACAGCGATAAAATCTCCAAAAGCGCTAGGGCCCGATTATCTCATCTTTTGGAATTCCTGAATGATTATTGTTTATCGTTGGCAAAATAGTGCAGTGTGTGGGCATTTTAGATAATCATACATCAAGATTTCTAATGATTTTTCATGTGAAAAATGACTGCTGGACAGACATTTAACACAGAAGGAGAGAGGGCAGAGCGCTGCAGAGCCCCACACACTGACAGGCTGCAGCGCTGTGTCCTCTCTCCCTCTGTCTGGGTATACGGCGCTATATGCCCAGACAGAGGGAGAGAGGACACCGCGCAGCAGCCTGTCAGTGTGATTTTTTTTCCCCATTGATCTTTTTTTTTTTGCAGCCAACCAATAAGCTGACTGCATAGGTCTCCTGTCAAGATTAACCAGACCCAGCCAATCAGAGAGAGCCTATTGGCTGGCTGCAGGCTCTCCAGCAGAGATTATCGCCCCCAGCCTCTTCTAGTGTATAGAGCCGATATCGGGACCTTTCCCCAGAGGAAAATCGTCCCGTCTATCGGCAGCCACACGATGGAAGCGATAATCGCTCTAGTGTATGGCCAGCTTAAGTCTGGATCCAGCCCAATCTCTTCTAAACTTTGTTTAGTAATGCATTGTGAATGTGACTGCCTCTAATTTGATTATGTACATTCAATAACTGGACTGAAGTAGACAATCAAAACATCCCAGTAATTATTTTATTAATGTTTACATTTCTTTCTACTATAAATATTTTCCTGTCTTTCTTTGTTTACAGTTTTTTTTATTATTATTTATAAGTCCAATCCTGTTACTTTTTATGGCGACTAATGTTGCAAAATCAAGTATTGGGATAATTTAGACATTAAACATTTGGGGTATTTTTAAGTAAACCCATTCCATTGCCCCATTTCACATCAGGGGCCAGATTTACTAAGCTGTGGGTTTGGAAAAGTGGAGATGTTGCCCATAGCAACCAATCAGATACTAGCTGACATTCTCTAGTACAGGCCTGGCCAACCTGTGGCTCTCCAGATGCTGTGAAACTACGACTCCCAGAATGCTTTGCCAGATAGCTGCTATGTGAATGCAGGTAAAACATGTTGGGAGTTGTAGTTCTGGAGAGCCACAGGTTGGCAAGGTCTGCTCCAGTATGTAATAGGAAAGTGAGAGCTAGAATCTGATTGGTTGCTATAGGCAACATTTCTACTTTTCCAAACCCGCAGATTAGTAAATCTGGCCTCAGGTCTCAGATTTTGTTGTTTGACCTGTAAGAATAGTTTGCAAACAGGTAGTTTCACAGGAGCACCACAAATAAATGTAATTTAAAATAATATTAGAAAATGATGAAGGTCCTCTGATTATGTCAAACTTTTATTGTTATTATTTTATGTAATTCTCTTATTTGTATTATATTGTATTAATCCTTTTTTTAATCATTATTTTGTACTACTACTACTACATCTATGTAAGCGCTACTATAGTATTCTATCCATCCAAACTATCCATCATTTTGATATACTGCATTCTGCAACCCTTTTTATTTTAGACAGCGCAACATACAACTACTTTAGAAGCTTTTCCTGTGACTGTGTAATGATTTGACTAATAACAAGTTAGCAATTAGTTAAGAAGTTCTTATGTACTTGCCGAATAAGTCTAAAGAATTATGGATTTAGTGATAAAATATATTGTTCCCTTCCTTTCACAATTGTTGGCACCAGGTAGTAGACCTCTAAACCAAGTGACAGAATGAGTTTGACATCTCTCCATCCCCTTTTCCAGTGACGTAATTCAGCAGCAGTTTCCAACACCCTAAAGAGATTAGAGGCTGATCCTGTATGTTTTGTGTGGAGGGTTTACAGGAAAGAGAAGTAAGGGGTGACGGCTGAAAGCTGTCACTAAACCAATCCATCTATTGTCCACAAGTATTAACAAACAAAAGTGCAGCTCCCAAAATGATTGTACTTGTTAGGCCTGCAATATTAATAGTTGACACAGCAACTCATTAAACATAAAAAGTCTACTAAAAAGTTTGGACTATTGCTTTCACAACATCCAAATAACAGTACCATGGTATATTTGAATGTTTTATAAGTTGATCCTGCATGCTATTCCAGTATAAGTAGTATTCAATAAACTCCTAATGGGCCTGATCCAGACTTAATAACAACAGCCGATTTCCACATGCGACATGCATAAGTCTGGCTGTGGGAATGCACTACGCATGTGCACGGCAGATGTTATTCATGGTAGCTCTGATCATACGTAACTTGTACTCCTTGCGATAAGGCGTGACATCCCTACACAAGCAATCTATACGCATTGTGGGCGGAGAGAGGCATTTAAATTGTACAGTATGGGCTGGGGTAGGCACTTACGTACTATGAGAGATACGCAAGGAGAAGTTAAGGCAGAGTTCTGAACACCTTAATCAGCAGAATTACATATGTGAGGGGGAGTGCATTATACTTAGTAGTACATAACTTAGGTACGCTTGTGTACTTAAAACGATCGTAAGTCTGAATCAAGCCCAATGACTACATCTAAAAGTGAAGCTTTTATACAATAATTACAATATATAACACAATAACTAAGAGAATTATTAGCCAAAAAGTTGTTTTATTTGTTTTTATTGCCAGAAAATATTTTTCAGCATCTGCAACACAGTTGTATTGTCCGCTCTTATCCTATTCATAGTCTTAAATGGTTGATTTGAGGTATTTTGATCAGTTAAATGATTACACCATATGATGGCTAATGTGGCAAGAGTGTATTCTTGAGATAAACAGGAAACTGAGATCACACTTGTGCAGAAGCTTTTTAGAATCACACTTCTAATACAGGCGCTACTAAGCATAAAACATCAGTTGGTGTACTGAGTAAAGATTTCTTAAATTGGGCCTAACTGACATGTGGAACTCTGGGTGATGTAAAACTACAAGTCCCAACATGCTTTTGTCAGTTTTTGTCAGTTATCGGCTACACCTATGCTGTTGGAGTATGCTAATCATGTATTTTCACAACCCAGAGCTGTAAAGGTTCCCTGCAGAGGCATTATGTATTTTTAGTCATAAGGGGCCGGATCCAGACATATGTTCCCTTTATTTAAACGTTCGTAATTGCTATGGCACCCCCTAGGCCAGTGATGGCCAACCTGTGACACTCCAGGTGTTGGGAAACTACGCTCCCCATCATGCTTTGTCAGGTATCCGCTATGCTTTTGCAGTTAAGGCATGCTGGGACTTGTAGTTTCAAAACACCTGGAGTGTCACAGGTTAGCCATCAGTGCCCTAGGTACTCCCCTCAGTCGTACATACTTTTGCCATGTTACGCTTTCCAAACCCTACCTTAACTTTTCCAAGCGTGACTGCTGTAGGCCGTAATGGCTGCGCCTAAGCACGCCCATACTGTACGATTTAAATGCCTCACCCGCCTCTGAAGCGTAATAACGGGTGTCGTATGTCTGGTACGCCCCTTTGTAGTTACGCTGTTGATCGTAGGCTCGTAATTACGTTCAGATGTTTGGGTCGTAACATCTGCCGCGCACATGTGCAGAACATGCAAACCAACGTTTTTAACGTCTCCGGCTAGCGTAAATAAGCTAGCGGTCATAGCTCTGGATCTTTCAGTTGTCATGCAGGGGTCAGGATCCGGTCCCTAGATTGTAAGCATACCTTATGTTATGTTCTATATTATATTACATATCATATTACATTTTATATTACATACTCTTACCCATCCAGTCTGTTTGTTACTACCCTGTCATGTCTTATAATGATTGCTACATAAAATGATGGTGCTATATAAAAACCTGTTAACAAATAAATGAATTTATGTTAGCAAAGATTGAAACAGGTGACATAATGGGAGAATACATGAAAACGTAGAGAAACTTCAGGTGAAGTGCCATTTTAATTAAATCAACCCAGTCTATGAAGATGGAAGTAATGCTGACATATATAATAATTGAAGCTGTCCACTTCAGGTCCAGGCACTCTGGGGCATTCCTCTCTTAAGTGGAAGCAGAGTGCATTAAAAAAGCTCAACCCATCTGACAAAAAAGCAGTATTTTGTCCAAGGGCAATCTTGTCTCCATCAGTGACCCTCAAACTGTGAATCCACATATCCTTCAAAAAACAGGTCAGTAGACAAGCTGCATAATAAAAAAGGACTGGAGAAAGAGGACTTTCTTGGCTTGGGTCCCTGCCCAGAGAAACCCCCATTTGTGAAGCCATTGATGCATGCTCTAGCAGAGGGAGCAAAGTAGAATAACTGAACCTCATCTATGAATCTATTCCTTGCTGTCATCACTTCCTAGAGCTAGGTCCACTCTCTTAATCAGGGACACCATCACCTCACCATGACCTCCAGGATGATGCAGTTGCAGATGTGTGAGGCAACACCTTAGATTGGTGCAGGTGGATTTTTTTAGTCATAAGGCCAGCCTGATCTGGATGGATAAGTTCATCAATCACCAAATGTAATAATGGGCCTGATCCAGAGCTACGACCGCAAGCGAGCGTACGCTCATCGTAAGCGAAAATTCGTGAAAAAATTTGCACCGCGCATGCCCAGTATGACAGCTTCCGGTCGCCTGGACATCATGAGCGAATAGCGGTCGTATTGTGAGCGAATTTTTCGCTCGAGGGGCGTGCGTTCAGTACGACGGTCGCCTGGGCGCTCGTTTTACTACAGGGAGGCGGGGATAGCCATTTAAATTGTACAGTATGGGCGTGCTAAGCCCGTACGCTCAGCGTATTTTGTGCGAAATTTCGTATGGCCGACGGTCGTACCCAGTGTAGGGTATAGGCGCCGTAAGCAGGTACTTTACTATGGGAGTGTTAGGGGCGTGCATGTTTATTCGCACGGTCGAACGTACGCATTCGCCCGCCGTGCAGATTTTCGTAGCTCTGGATCAGGCCCAATGTTCCCAGAACCTTGGATAGGATCTTGAGATCTGTTAATCTGGTAGGCGTTTGGCAACTTAAGGAGCACTGTGCAATGTAATCTTGGTTCTGGGTATCCAGGTGGATGGAGGAGCTTTGGTATAGAAAGCTGGGTGGTTCTAGGTAGCTCTTTCTCAGAGGGTATCACTGAAAATATATGATGGATGGTGACTTAAATTGCCCACAGGGGAAAGTGTAGTGCACAGGGAGTAGTAACAAAGTGGTATACACAGAGGTTCACAGGAACAGTTGTGTGGGTTGGGGTTCATAGAAGCAATTCCGTATACAGTGTTCACAGAGACAATTAGGGAGGGAGGAAGTCTATCTCATTATTAAAGGCATGTAAAAGTATAGGAGCAAGGAAATCTTTATGTGTTTTGTATAGTTCAATGGAATGCCCATCAAGCCCACTGGCTTTGAATTGGGAAAGGAAGCAACTGCACTGTCAATTTCCTCCTGGGTAATTGAGTAGCTCAGAAATGACTGGCTAGCTCTAGTCAACGTCAGCAGTGTGAACCCACTGTATATAGCCCTCTAGATCAGGCTGGTACATAATTAACCCTTGAGGCATATGTGGACTGAAAATAGGTTGGAAATACCCTCCACAATCTCTGAAACCATGGGCTGCACTACCCCAGTTACATCTGCTATTTCAGTGACTATAGTGGTTATCAATTCCCCCATTGCCAAATGTGCTAAAATAACTCTCACACCTGCCAGCCTTTCTTTAACCAGAAAAAAGAAGCCTACATTTAGACTTCTCTAAGACATAACTGGATCGGTCCCTTTGGGCCATCAACTAAGAAAGTCTATCTGAATGCAATTGGGAACAGAGATAAATTAACTCCATCTGTGTGCTCTTCTTTTTCAACTCCTACTTTTGTCTCCTAGCAAACATCTAATAATAAAAGTGACCCTCAGAAATGCCTTTAAAATTTCCCTAAACATTGAAGAGGAATTATTGGTCCAGTCCATTAAGAATCCCTGCCAACTTAGCCACCAACCAGGCTCCCAGAAGGGAATTAGCATTGAGAGTCACTGGTCCTTTGTACACCCTTTCCCCAGGACAGAGGTTGGATATTCACTGTGGAAGGTATCTAACATCCAGGATGAAGAGCAGAATATTAAGGGACAGTAGCTATATGAGCCGGCTATAATACGGCTATATAACCAGTAGCTATATGAGACAGAAAAATAGGAAAACATGCATGAACAGCATAAAGGTAATTTACACCTCCATGCTTCCATCAGGCCCATCTGCTGCACAACACTCACCTACAGGGATGACAACTACGCAGGCACACTCCTGGCCTCACCCCATCTATCAAGAGCAGGATCGAGGACATTGTTAAAATCCCTGAGGCAGAGTACAGCAAACAAGGCTATGAAATCTGTGAGGTCCCAGATTTTACCACCAATGAGGGGGGGAGAGGGCACATATATAGAAAATGTATAGAAAATGGACCAACGCAAGATGAAGTCAGTCCTCCCACTTTCCTCCTTCAAGCAAACCCTCTTGCAGAACAAGGTTGACGGTCCTCTAGAATGTGATGTGTACAGAGTAGTGAATTTTCTGCCCATCCATTTAAGGAGACAATCTATTGTCCTCCAAGTGCATCTCTACAAAGCATACTCTATCAGCACCATAAGATTTAATCTGGTTGAGGATTAGGATATGTTTGATTTTATCATTCTGGCCCTGCCAAGGAAACGCTGGCAGGGCAGGATTAAAAATGGGGTTGATGGGTCTACAGCCCTAGGCCTCCTTTGTTAATCCGGCCAATTAAGAAATGGCTAAAACGGCAGTTTATTAGATGTGCAGCTGGCCTTGTGTCCTCTCACTGAGGAGGAATATGTGCCTGCAGGCTATTCCCTCTGTCTGCAGGGCCGGCCGTGTAACTGACAGAAACATAGTAAGTGTATAGTTAATCGTTTTTGCCTTTTTCAATACATTTAGTATTTTTTTTTTCATCAATAATTTTTATTAAAGATTTTTACATGGAAGAGGGATACAGAAAGGAAAAAAAAGGGGGGGTAGGATAGGGGAAATATAAGCAGTAACAAAATAGGTATGAATGAGGAACACAATGGCAGTGCATCTTAGTATGGATTGAGTACATATCAGCAGTGTCAGACAGCATGTATAACAACAGTAATACTATTCCAGGACAGGTAACGCAGACACCTTAAGAGTCAGATGGTTCATTGAGGCTAAATGGTAAGGGATCATTTGGGTACAGCGCAGGATTTGCCCAAAACTCGTCTCCCACACCTTCATAGTCCCGCCAAGCAGCCCATTTGACTATAGGAGAGGAAGTGTCCATAGAGTACGGAACTGCTTCTGTTTCCATTATAAAATTGTGATGAATTTTGGCACAAATCTTTGATAGGGTCGGCGGTTTAGCATCTTTCCAATGCTGAGCTATTGCTGCACGAGAGGCAATCAAGATATGCCCAAGAACATACCTACAATTCTTAGGTATGGACTGGGGGAAAAGTTGCAGCAAGGCCAATTCAGGGGATGGCGCCACTTCCAAGTGTAATACCCTACCAATTAAATTAAAGACATTGGACCATAGCTGTTGAATTATGGGGCATTCCCAAAATATATGCAGGATAGTACCTATGCACCCACAACCTCAACAACAGCATTTAGATTGTGAGGGCCAAATTCTGTGTAATCTCTCTGGAGTAAGGCACATTCTTTGTAATAATTTGATATGCATTTCTATGTGGTTTACACATCGTGACATCTTATGGTAAGTTTTATGAATTTTTTCCCACTCAGACCCAGTGAAGACAGCTCCAAGATCCAACTCCCACAACATCTGCGCTTTAGATTTTACAGAGTCTGGAGGGTAAATCAGTTGCTGATACCAAAACGATACACCCTTCCTCCCCCCCCAGGTCTAAGCTTTGCAAACAAGGGTTCTATAGGGGGTTGTAGCACCCCATTGTATTTAGAAAGGGAGGTGACCCAATGACCAAGCTGTAGATACATAAAGTAGTCGGAGGGGGGAAGATTGTATTTGCCGCAGAGGGTTGGAAATGGGATCAAGGAGCTCCCCACCATAATGTCACTTAAGGACCCAATGCCCCTCCTTAACCACATAGACGCATGCCAATCTGGTATAATTTTAGCAATGGCTTCCAATGAAAGGTTATTGGTGGGAATGATCATCTCCTATTTTAAGAAGGCCATGCTATCCCAGACTTTCAATGAGCCTCGCGTGGATGATAGTATAAGGGTTCCAGGCGGACGAACAGACCTCGGGGTCCACATGGCATCCTCTAAAGGGTATTCAGGATACATAACCCTTTCCATATCCACCCAGGGTTTTACACAAGGTCACCGGGCCCAATCGTGCAAGAATGCTAAGGTACAAGCCTCTTGGTATTTAGTTAAGTGAGTATAGTGGAGTAGGCCAGTTTAGGTGACTTATTCCTCCAAACATAGGAGGACATAAGGGATTGAAATTAGATATAAAAGTCTGGGGCCACGTATAGGGTATCGTACGGAACAGATACATAAGTTTCGGGAGGAGCATCATTTTAAAGGCTGCAATGCGGCCTAACCAAGAGATCTCGAAGTTAACCACTACTTCTGCACCATATGACCACCAGTCAGAGAGGGAGAGGCAGCACTACGGAGGAAGAGAGAAGACATCAAAGGTAAGTAAGAGAAAATAAGTAATAAAAGGGGCAGATATGGATGGCTGGACTAAGAATAATAAGGGGCAGGTATGTATGGCTGGACATATTAAGGGGTAGATATGGATGACTGGACATAATTATAAGGTACAGATATGGATGGCTGGACTTAATAATAAGGGGCAGATAGGGATGGCTGGACATAATAGTAAGGGCCAGATATGAATGGCTGGGCATAATAATAAGGGACACATATGGATGGCTGGACAAATAATAAAGGGGCTGACATATACTAGGCGCACACATTTAATAAATGGGAAAACACGGAGGCTGGACAAATAATAAAAGGGCTGACATATAATAGATATAGTCATTTAATAAAGGGACAGAGATGGAGGCTGGACAAATAAAAAAAGGGGCTGACGTATAATAAGGGTCAGACATGGAGGCTGGACAAATAAAAAAGGGGCTGACGTATAATAAAGGGTAGACATGGAGGCTGGACATATGGATGTCTGGAGAAATAATAAAGGGGCTGACATATACTAGGGGCACACATTTAATAAAGGGGCAGACATCGAGGGTGGACAAATCATAAGGGGTCTGACATAATAGGGGCAGACATTGTTAGGGTTCCTAGGAGTACTAATCAGGATGAACCCCTGGGACTGGCTGATACGAGCACAACAAGTAAAAGAGGTACAAGATGAATCGGGTAACTCACCAGAATGTAGAGCCTGCACCCGTCTGGAGTATTTGCTAGCGCCCCTAGTGGTGGGGATAGACTGGAGCTGATGAGACTTCTTCAGGATACAAACCTTAGAGGATACCCGGAATAGGAAATGGGGCTAAGCGGGAATTGGATAAGAAGCAGCGGGAAAAATGGGAGAAGCAGTTACAGAAGAGACTGTACTAGACAAACCACAAGAAACACTGAACGGACCGACGAGGGAGACAGTACAGGACAGACGCACAAAACTTACCAGGAGACTCACACTTCAGTCATACAAGCAAGGTCCCAAAGGGATACACAAACAGTCAATCAGGAGAGCGAAGGGT
>WWET01001162.1:6269-17613 GCA_011038615.1 Limnodynastes dumerilii
GAGCACCGATGTTACGCTGAGCGCTACAGCGCTCAGTGTAACATCGAGGCTCTGGATCAGGCCCATATTGAATAAAATGCAAGTCATATAACTTCAGTCATTACTTACAATCAGGGAACAATTAATGTTTGTTTAATTTGCAGACAGATAGAACTGAAAACCTACTAGCCTGTAATTAGCAAACCACAAAGTCCTTTTACTAACCTCGGTTGGATAACTACTGTACGGTGGGAGTCGCCACCTCGAAATGCTGATTTTAGAAGTAGAGACAGCCGAAAACTGATTTTCAACTGTCTCTACTTTGAAAAGTTAGCCATTATAGAATATTCTTATTTTAGAATGGGTATGTTTGCCGATCGGCATGCTTACACATTCATGTTTTGGAAACCGCCGGACCCGTGGCATTGGAAGCTGCCAGAGGGGTGAGTAACACTGTCTGGGGACTTATAGCATTAGGCTCTGGGGCAGAGAGGGTTAGGGTAATGAAAGGGGATAGTTAGGGATACAGTAATTATAGTTGCCAACTCTCCCTGAATATCAGGGAGACTCCCTGAAGATTGGGTGATCTCCCTGACTCCCTGAAGTGTTTGGTAATCTCCCTGATTCTAATTTCATCCATTGAGGTCTATGGAGATGGCCAATATAATGGAGGCCAAGATGTAATGAAAGACTCAGCTGCAGTGTCACTTTTATCTTTTCTATAAAGATAGTACTGAAAGTATTCACTGACAATTTAATAATCAATAAATACTGATACTGCCATTTTTATTGTAAAATAGTTTTCCTGGCAGTGCTAGATACACCTATGGGTGGAGCTATTCACAGGAAACACCTCTTTGGTGGTACAGGACACACCCCTTTGGTGCAGCGCCTTGATAGTACTTTCACAATCTCCCTGATATTCATTTGCAATAGTAGGCAACCATGACAGTAATAGAAGGGGAGGGTTAGGGTCCGGCTGCAGGGAGGTGAATCTAAGGGTAAGGCTGCAGGGAGGGGAGTCTTAGGATTAGGCTACAGGGAGCAGAGTCTTAGGGTCAGGATGCAGGGAGGAGAATATTAGGGTAGTAGAAGGGGGAGGGTTAGGGTAAGGGTTAGGGTAGAAAAATACTTACCTTCTGCAGCATAAGTTTTTGGCCCCAGGAACATTGATGCTTCTCCTCCTCGAGGCAGAAGCAATTGATTCTGAAACCATTCTGAATTCACTGGTATGAAATGGGCCCTTTCAAAAAAAAGGGATGTTCGTGCCAGCAACCGACACCCCTACTGTATATTTTAACCCTTACACAGCCCTAAACTACAAGTACATAAGTGTTTGTAAATTGCTCCAAAAATTATTCTTGTTTTTGATCAGAGAGCTGGACAGAGGTTTTCCTTGTTGGGTCTGTGTTACCATGGGTACATTTAAAAAAAACATTCCCCAACAAATACTCTTTTAATTGGTAGAAAATAATCTGTGCCCACATTTGCCATTTACTATCCTTTTGCAGTTACATTGGCTGCCTTAATTGATTAGTTGTGTGCGGCTTCTTGTTGATCGGCTGCAGTGGCCCTAAATGAGGGCTGTGTTGGGGGTGTTTTTTCTTTTTTTTTTGCTTTAATGCTTTAAATCTATTTTCTGGGTTATTTTACCATATAAGGATTGTTATATTAGCGTATTGGATTTTTATTTGGCTCCCTTCCTTACTTTCTTTACAACCTCCTAACAACAAAGGGAAATTGATACTAGGAAACAGGACAACCCTTTGATGTTTAAAGCATGCAATAATCCCACTAGTCAAGAGAAAAGTATTGCAGTCATTGTGATGAGGAGACTGGTTTTTCTGAGTATTAACGTCATATGAGAGACTGATTAGGGGATCATTTACAAAGACCATAGCTTATGTGGCGTCCCATATTACTGAAACGAGAAAAAGGACGCCAGGGTGACCTGTATTATTAGGTCTTTTGGGTACCATACAAAGTCAAACTTTCAGACACTTCTTTCCATTTATCATGGTAATTCAGATGAAGCATTGGTTAAGATTTAGAAAAACAATTTCTTGCAACCTAGTTATTTTCTGAAGAGAATAAATATGTGCTGGGAAAAGCAGAGAGAGTTTAGAGAAAATCAGATATATAACAGAAGTGATCTGAGACCGTGCTTGGGAAGTTCAGTGAGAAATGTATTAATATTTGCTAGGAGTTAAACCCACCAAAATGACAGGCGGCGGTGTATCCCCTTCACACTACCTGTGGCCGCCTCTCACATGGTTGTCCCAGATCTGCTCTGGATCAGGCCCCTCTTCACTGAGTCCTTTCTCCATCACACAGCGCCTCCACTCCTCACAATACGCATGCATATAATCGGGAAGAGCAGAATGGCTTTTGTGTATATAGCCACTTCAGATTAATTAACATTAATATTATTGTCATTTATTTATAAGGCGCCACAAGCTTTCCGCAGCACCGTACAAAATACAACATCTTTAAAAACACTGGGCCAGATCCAGACTTAAGTTCACTTTTAGTACGATCGCGTAGCTAATAAGTATAAGGCACTCCCTCAGGCACTCCCCTGGAACGCATGTCATTTAGCTGAATTATGAGTGCTAAATTCTACCTTAACTTTTCCTTGTGTATCGCCTTCTCGTACGTGCCTGCCTAACCCAGCCTTTACTGTACAATTTAAATGCCTCTCTCTGCCTACAATGTGTATTTTCTGCTTGCGTAGGGATGACACACCCCTTCATTGCAGTTACGATCAAGTTACGTATGATCAGAGTTACGTAACGTCTGCCATGCGCATGTGCAGTGCATTCCAACAGCCAAATTTACTCATGCAGCATGCGTAAATTCACTGTCGTACTTAAGTCTGGCTCTGGCCCATTGTAATCGTCACTCTCATTACCCCAACAGCAAAATTCTTGTCTATAAAAGGGTAAGAGATAGAAAGAAATACTAGGTCGAGCCATAATTAGGTGTGTGCGATAGGGGCAGTCGTCTAAGGTGCAAAGCCAAATTGGGGCGCAAGTGAGTTAAATGTTAAACTGGTTACTAAGTTAAGGTAGGGGGGCACCATTTTTTTTATTAATGCCCCCTGGCACTATAATTTTTATACATGGCTCTACTGACAGCGCTGCATTATCTTTCCTGGATGCGAGACAAGGCTCAGAGCTCAGGGTCCCATTCGCAGTTATTACTTGGGATGCAAGTAATAACGTCGTCTCCTTCCAGGGTCTCCTCCATGTACTAGGGTGCAAGGCAACAGTCTTTGTGAGTTTCTGTAGAATAAAAAGAGCTTCTTCATGCCTTATGCCTTATAGCATGTCATTAGTCCTCTGGTTCTGCCTACAAAATGACTGTTTCACTATGGGTAAATAACAGGTACACTTGAAAAGGAAGTAATTATTTTAAATCTTATGATTTCCAGATTGTGGTTCATTTAGCTGCAAAAACTAAGGGTAAGAGGCAAATTTAATATGAAAGTAAAGAATACTGTGCAAGGGGATGTTTTGTGGCTCAACTCTAAATTAGAGTTAAAAATAAAACTGTTTACAATTGTGTACAATGCACAAAATGAGTTTTTCCCTGCATGCAAAAAATAAAATCATCCATTTACGCTCCTTGCTTTGTAACGCTGGAGATGAGATTTTGTGAATGTATGTAAATATACGCACTGAGGAGATCCGTAAGAGCGATTCAGAGATGCTACAAAATTAAGTTAGCCACACCCCCAGTCTTAGGATTGCCACGTACAAATGGTTCTCTAAGTGCGTGGTTTTAAGTGCGGATGTGTTTCTTTATTGTGAATCACACAGAGGCCATCTAGGTACTTAAAGTTAATCAGCATTTACATAGTCACAAGTAAACGCAAATACTGATTAACAACTCAAAACTTCTTTGTATTTATTGCAAAGATGTGCAAATTGTCCTACATATAACAGTATATAAAGGAAGCGTGGCAAAAAGGTAATCATTTTAAAGCTTTTTTTAAATTGATATTTATATACTTTATTTTGTGTTTTACGACTATAACTAATACTAATAAAAAATTATGCAGAAAGCATTGAGGTAAAATATACATTGTTCAATGTAATTTATTTACAGCAGCTCTTTCAGAAGTCCCATCTCCATTACAGCTGCTTAAACCATAGATCACATTGTACTCTTTTTTCATACAAGATCAGTAAGTCAGATTAGCTGATGCTACAAATGATTCTTAGTCCTTATAAAGATAATGTTACCATGGCGACATCCAATCAAAAAATTGAGTACATAGAGAAGCACCACTCTTGTAAGCAAGACCAGCTTCTCTTCCATTTCCCAGAGCAAGACAGATGGAACTATAACAGACTACTTATATAATGCTTACTTTTTAGTATCCACAAATCTTTATATACATGATTATATACATTATGTACATTAATGCAGTGGTTCTTAAAGTGTGCTGGGTGCTGGTAAGCACTAACAGGCATGCTGAAAAGTCCAGACAGGTCAGCCCACGGGAGCTGCAAGGAGAAAGGCTGTGCTACACTGCTGACAGACTTTGGACTCCCAGAGGAGCTGCAGACAGTGAGTCTAGGTCTAGTCAGTACTTGGGAATTGTGCAGAGAGAGGCTATGCTTCATTGGTAGCATAGTGCAGTCTCTCTCTGCAGCTCCCATATGAGTTCAGGGCCAGCCAGCACACTGTAGTTGCTAAGAGAGAGGTTGTGCTGTCTCCCTGCAGCTCTTCATGGCTTGCTGTCTAATGACAGCATAGATGTGCCACTTACCGTCAGTGCTTTACAAGGCATGTCGCAAGGAGTCTCAGAATCCATCCAGGTGAAAGAAAGCAGGTCAGAAAAAAGGAACTTATATGCCATAATAAATAATAATGGTAATATTGGTTTTATAAATGGCAATACTATAAATGTACCTGCTCCCTTTTCTTTTGGCTTAGAGGTGCCTTGAAAAAATGACTGAGCCCTAAAGATGCCTTGAGAAAGTTTGGGAACCACTGCATTAATGTAAAAACGTGTTCTAGCCATGCTTCTGTTTAAATGTACCAAAATACTTCTCTTCTCTCTATAACATGTTACAATAGTTAAATTAAAAAAACAAGCTCTTTAAGTTATATTTTCATTGGTAAAATATAAGAAATCATAATGTAAGCAATATACAATCATAACTATATTTTTAGCTTACCTTGTTATTCTTCCTATTATAGGTGGAGGTCTGGATTCACAGTTACGTAGTTTTTGTCTTACGTACGTTGTTTTAAGAATTGAGCTACTACGCATGTATAGTAGCTTATTTATGCTATCTACGTGCCAATATTGTATGTAGATTTCATAAGCGCAATCTAAAGATAACTCCATGTCCTGCAGCTTAACCCTAACCTTAACCCACCATCTCCTTCAACCTAACCCTAGCGGGGCCTCAGGCCATCCCTGTTCTCCCCCAGGTGTTAAGCCCAGCAGCCGTTCCTGGTTCTCTACATTTTGCTGTTGGGAACAGGTACTTTGATCCCCTGTTCAAAATAACTCTTGAAATTGCATAGTATTCAGCAGCATCTGCATCCAGTGTGTGCATGAACATACCTTGGTATGTTTCACTTGAAAAATATTTGCACTCCCAAGTAAAATAACTCTGGTCCGGATTCACAGTTATGTAGTTTTCGTCTTACGTAGTTGTTTTAAGAATTGAGCTACTACACATGCATAGTAGCTTATTTACGCTATCTACGTACCATTTCTGTGCGTAGATTACATAAGCGCGGGCTGCTGGGCTTAACACATGGGGGAGAACAGGGATGGCCTGTGGCACCGCTAGGGTTAGGTTGAAGGAGATGGTGGGTTAAAATTAGGGTTACACTGCAGGAGATGAAAGGTTAAGGTTAGGGTGATAGAAGGGGGGGGGGAATCTTACCTCTCGGAAAAGCAGGATTCCTGTCTTGACACGTCGTTAGATCAACTTCTACTGAATTTGCAATGTCTGCTTTTGAAATTCAGCTTTGGAAAACCAATGTGTCTAAAAGAGACATTGAATCAGCAAACCAAGCCCTGCACACACATCTGTGCTAACTAACCAGAACACATTGTGACCCATCAACAGTTTAGAGTAGCAGTTACTGCTGGGATTCCCTATATGTTTCTAGACTTCTGTAGGGTTGGCTGTTGGAAGCCCATTAATATAACTGGGAAAAAAAAGCAAATGCATTGTTATCTAGATACAATTTCTAAATTCAAAAGGATAATGAAGTAAATTATTTCCAATAAACATTATTATTGGTAAGGTTTTAAAAAAGATTTCCACTACATTATGCAATTGTATCAGGGGTGCCCAAGCATGGACACGGATCTATCAACAGCCATGTTTTCCAGGTCTCCTTGTTATAGCACAGGTTTGTTCCTTGCTAACAGGCACATTTTTTTTTAAAGATCCCCAGGTTCTAGTAACTATCTTACCTAATTTTCCAAGGAGATCTGGAGAACACATGGTAGAGCTCGAGGGCCGAGTTTGGCCACCCATGTTTTAGAGAAATGCAAAGTTTAAATAGCGCTGAAAACTAAGCGCTGGTTACGGAATCACAATAACGCTGTATCATTCTTCTGTGTGAGAGCATGGCAGACCACTCCCCTGACTCCAGACTTATACCCCTTTCATATCAGCATGAAATACCCAGGATTTTCGCCAAAAACCCTGGTATTTCATGGAGATGTGAAAGGTGCACTTCCGGTGGACCAGTGTCAGAAGACCCGGGAATTCAACCCGGGTAAAAAGAAGGGTTATTCCCTGGTCCGACACGGGTAGGGGTGCAGTGTGAAAGGTGCTACCCGGGTTTTTCAACACGGGTAGCACCTAACGCACTTGATTGGTGCAATTTGTTTACTGTTGCCGCATCCGTGGTGGCTGTTCATGCATATGCAGATGGGAGAGAGCTTGCAGTTGGTAACATCCCTGTAGAAGGAGCTTGTAGCTGAATGCCAGGGATAGATGTCCTATTTTTTCACCATCATAATAGAGAGTAATACTGCTTTCACATCACCACCCTGCAATAACCCAGGATTTTCAACCCGGGATAGTGCAGCGTGATTAGCAGTAAAATGCTGCCATAGCAACAGTAAACAAATGCCTCCAATCAGGTGTGTTAGGTGAGACCTAGGTTGAAATAACCCAGGTCAGCACCTTTCACACCACCTTATTGTAGTCGGACACAGGTATCTTTCACATTTCCAAACACTGGTTGTTGGATCTTTGGGCCTGATCCAGACCTAGTTAAGTGCTTGAACTTAGTTACTCCTGGGCTAAACCATGTTGATTTCAAGGGGAGTCAAGTTAACTGTATTCTTTGCATGCAGGGATATATCTGAATTGCTTACTGCATACAGATACTGACCAGTTTTTCTATCACACTGTTATTTAGACTTGGGATAGGAAACATCACCTCTCTACTCTAATACTGTTTGCAACAGATGAAATATGACTTCCCTGCAATCAACATGGTTTAGCCCAGGAGTAATTAATTTCAAGCACTTACTTAAGTCTGGATCCAGCCCAGAGTTCCTTTTTCTGGGACCCTACCTTAAAATTACAATCTGAACCCGCATTAAATATATGCATCTACTGTAAATTTAAATAGTAAACCCCTCACACTCACAACAGGAGTTTTCTTAACCAAGCATTCGGAAGATGGAGTATGGTTCCAATCTTAAATTAGAACCTAATTTACTCCTCTGGGGTCAAATCAAATTTAAACCCTTGTGGTCACACAGCATGGAAATGTGAATTCACTTATTAAGTGCATTACTCATTACTATTTAATACAACTTTGCACACAGACAATTTATAAATAAGTTGCATGTAATATATGCAACACATCTACATAACACAGTGTGTGGCTTAATTACCTCTGCACCTTACTCAGAACCCCTTTAGGAATCTCAGGTGTCAGGCATCACTGAATGCCACAAAGCTAAGATCAAAGGAATCGTCCATAAGCAGTGTACACAATGTAATGTATGTTGAACACCCCTAGTTAAACCATAACCTCTGGTTTAAAGTCCCAAGTTAAAACAAGATAAAGAGAGATAGACAGTTAATTGTGGAAGATTATATATTATGATAAGAGCAAAAAAAAAGAAAGTTGATAAAGAATTCTGTTAAATCAGAACACTTCAAATACAGCTCTGTGCAGGCAAAATGTATTAAATTTAATGCACATTTAGGGTCTACTTTTCATATGGAAAGAAAAAAATGCATAATTGTCCCATGCCAATTCATATATTACTGTACCTTTACTGATGGCCTAATAAGAACTATAAATAGTAAGGCAAGAAGTGTACAGTAATAATTCTGTTCTCTCTGATGTGACCGCCTACTATTTCCTCCAAAATACTTTGATTTGGATCCAGAGTTAAGAAACGTGGATGGTTTCCGCACAGCGCATGTGCACACAGCAAACTTCCTGCATTAATCTGTAACCCCAGAATACAGAACTCCGTGCTGGAATCCTATTTGGACGATGTGACAGGATGTGTATTGAAATTATACAAAGTACTAGGGAAGAGGTATGCCAGAAAGAATGGCCCTATTTCGATAGGGTCGTTTTCGCCTAGCCAGTTTCCAACTGGGATTTTGATTGCATATGCCTCGATGAGTAATAGCAAACGATTCATGGTGCACCAAACGCAGTGGTCCAAAAGGCTGTAAACTATCCTAACCCTCCCTTCCCCGCAGCCTGACCGTGACCCTCACTTCCCTGCAGCCTGACCCTAACCTACCATCTCCTGCAGCCTGACCCTCCCTCCCCTGCAGCCTGACCATAACCCTCCCTCCCCTGCAGCCTGACCCTAACCCTGGAGAAGTTACTCACCTTTGCCGTGGTGCGGGTCCTGCGGTAGCGGCGTTTCCGAAACGGAATGGGTGAATATGCCGATCTGCATACTCACCCATTCTGATAAAAAAAATTGAACTGAAGGGGTATTCAAAATAGGGACATCCGAAAAGGAACTTTCGGATGTCCCTATTTCAGAAATCAGACATTCTAACCGGGGACTGCAGCCGGCTAATTGCACCGTAAGGGCTTGGTTGGGCTCTCATATACAAGCCAGATTTCCAATATATTCCTATTTTATGAGAGAACAGTGCATACATATTAAGGTATGGTCCTGAGATAAAAAATCTCTTGTATGGGAGGGGAGGCACGTATGGGAAGATCTGGCCTTGGCATCTTAAATCCGGATCCAGTCCTTTGTGAGGATCATGGGTATATTTCTTTTGATGTGGCACAGTGTTCTGGAAAAAATGAAGTGTAATTAACATTGAAATACCATGTATCAAACATATTCATGAGAGTATTCCCGTTATTTCCTACCCTTTATCAGGAAAGCCATCGGTTCCATACATAAGGTAATGGCTCCCTTCTAAAGGTCAATGTATATACAATAATTTATTACATGCTGATGCAACATAATAACGTTTTTGCGTAAAAGTAATAGAATATAATCGTAAATAACTGCTTGTTTATGGTTTAGTGTATATGTGGTGCAGGTTGAGAACCCATTTGAAACATTAATTTGTTTATAAGAATAAAAGTTTTTTTTGACCACTCATTAAACATAACGATGAATGACAAGTAAGGCATAATTCCATAGGAAAATGATCTTCATTGGTTCTTGAAAGAACTACAGTTTTTTTTTTATAAATATAATACTTTTACAAATATACAAAGCATATCTTTTTATACATTTTTACAAGGCATAGAAGAGGCACAAATGTTTACAATCTATTCTTCTGGGACATGAGGCACAAAGAGTAAGTTATTCTTTTTAAAACTTCTTGTAATCTTGCTTTTCAGAGGCAGTACCTGAGAGAGGCCATGTGTAGTATATCCATCCAATTAGGCAAGAAAAACTATTATTATTATTATTATTTTCAGATCCTAAATTACAACAGAGCTGCCATATCAGAGATTATTCACTTTACAAAAGAAGGTTTAAGGCCAAAATACACATTTACATATACAATGAAAAGGTGAATTATTAAGTGCAAATTATAATTAATGATATTTGACACCTGGTGTCCAGTGTATTATATTGGCTACAGTATACATTGCATTGGCAATTAATTAGGCTATTGGCTTGCTGAGTTTGTAAGTTTTTGCAATTCCATTGTCAAAAGTTATGGTTCAGTCCTGGCAAAAAGCCATAAATGGTATGCTCAGAAAAAAATTGTCCTAGATAGGCTTAGTGGTATGTTAGCAGAGCTATCCTGGTTTGGATTTCCTCACAGGTAGCTGCAAATGCTCTGCTTTGGAGAAGGGTGTTCTGGATGTCACTGTAGCTGGTGATGTCTGAGGTCCATGTACAGAGGTTCTGCAGTCACTTCCTAAATCGTCATTTGGCCCTATAATAGGGGTTCGAGACAGAGCTCTAACAATTCGCTCTCATCACAGGAAACTCTAGAACAGAAATAGATCAGTGGTAAGTTATATTATCACATCACAACGAGAGGTTAGTTAAAAAATTATGCATAACACAGCTCATTAGCTAAATGTAGATTACAGAGAAATGTCAGGTCAGGGGTAACCCACATGGTGTCATTATAACCAAATAAATGGGGGAGGCATTATTCATGTGTAGTTTCCTATTTAAGAAATCTTCCTTATGATCACAAAATTGCATCTGCCTCGCCTCTAGCTATTAATCCCTAGGCATTCCTTATGTTAACAAGTGCTGCTTTTAATAATCAGGCGTGAACAGAACTAAACTTTAAATTAACATTCACAATACCCCAGTGGATTGTAGCAGACACTTGGAGCTTATGACCATTCAAAAGCGCCTTTAAGCTTACAAGAGAAATAAAATGTTTTTTATGCTTACGTGTTACACTTTACATTGTAGCAATAATGTATCCACTACTGTAGATTATATGGATATTAAGTCACGGAGAAGATAACTGACCGTATAAAAAGATATCAGTTTTATGTGGCCACATAAAATGTTGGTCACAGTTATCCAAAATAAAGTTTTCTTTTTGTATTATAACTTTAAATAGAAAACAATTCATTACGGAACTTGCTAAAGGATCTATAAACACAGTGCTTAAAAACTAACTTTGTGCTAAACTATGTTGGCACAGGATGCTTGTAGATTAACAGCTGGACAGCTAAACTCTGCCTATTCTTGTTCTAGCGGAACAATTCAGAGTAAATGCTTATTGAATTAACATCACTACATCTGTTTCATGTAGGCTGTCCAAGTCTGCTTATTTCCAATAACACGAATCCTGACTACACATCACAAAATATCTATAGGGAGTATGGTATTACCAAGTCGCCTAACATATTAACCATTTCTTATATGTATGTATATATATAT
>WWET01001162.1:18345-32906 GCA_011038615.1 Limnodynastes dumerilii
GAGGACACAAGTCCTCGCTGAGATCACGATTTCCCCACATATCTGCATTTATCAACTAAACCGGCTATAGCCTTTATAAAAAAGATTATCTATAGATACTAATCAAAATATAGAAACAAATAGCATCATCTCCACAAAACGTTCCTCTAGATGTTCATGGCTACGTTTCTACTTTCTAGTGTTTTTCTTTGAAGCCTGGTTGTACTCCAATTGAAAAATAATTGAAAGTGAAGATAAATTTCTGCATGTGGAAGCATGGCAGACACTGGGTCCAAGATTTAGTTCAGGACTCAACTTATTGGGAATTCAGACAACACTATGGACTGGATCCTCGCTTCCATTACTCCATTGTGTCCGCAGTATCCAAAAATCTGTGATATCTCCGCTAATAACACCCTCCCACAGACAGACTTATATCTAGATAAATTGATTATTTAAAGCATCTTTTGGATTATAATGCTAGTTATGTGATAGAGGCACTATAATATTTAACCACCTGTTGTATAACGGCTCACTAATTACTTAATATCTGTTAATATTTAGCTGACTTCTAATTTTTGATGTATATCATATATTTAATAAAGATTTTGATGTTTTTTTTGGGTATAATGCACGGATTTATTGGCTCCTTTTCAATACTGAGGTTTCTCTTTAACCCAAGGCTGTTTTCCATGAATACAAAACTGTATGATTTATGACAGAGGTGAAAGGTATATGGTGGTGATTTGGAAATTTGGATCGGCATGCCCATACTGTACATTGTAATACCAATGTCCACCTGCAAGTCCAACTTAGCTACTTTGTTGGAAATGTTATAGACAGAGAAGACTGCGGTGTGATAAGACAGCAGTATTGCACAGGTGAACAGGTTTCCAGTACATGAAAATCGGGGAAAAATCTGAAGTCTGGATCCTGACCTATAAAATAAATCAAGTCTCCTTACTAGACCAGGGGCCAGATTTACTAAGCTGTGGGTTTGGAAAAGTGGAGATGTTGCCCATAACAACCAATCAGAAACCATTGGAAATGTCTTTAGGTTGGAATGCTAGAACATGTTTCACATGCTCTGTCATGGTGACATACACAACATGTAAAAGTGGCTGTTTTCTGATGAGAGCAGTCGAAAAATGCTCACTTAACTGAAGACCTGAATTCCAGATAAATTCGACCTTGTGCAGATTAATGTTCGATGTAATATATATTCAGTGCCTCCATAACTAGAATTGTGCTCCCATTTAGGAAGAGTATTTGTCTGCTTAAGTGAGGTAGATGTAAGCGATACATTAGGAATGAAGCAGTTATAAGATTATCAATTGATTTGACCAACATGAACAACTTAATCGTGCAGTGGCCATATGGTCATTACTTACTGTGGTTGTGATGAGGCGGGTGATACAAGTGCATCATTGCTGCATTCTCACGGTGTGTGGTTACGCTCCCAAGTAGTGGTCGGCCTCCTTCTGCCCAGGAGTGCTGGGCTCTTTCACAGTGTTGAACACCTTGGTTGGAGCAGAAGTGACGTGTGCTGTAAGAAGGAGGCTGCACAGGTGCTGATCTCTTCTTTCTATGAGTTCTACTCGAAGGTTCAGTTCTGTGGCCCTTGAAAGACGAAGGGGCTTCGGTTTCGTTTGGTTCGTGTGCTGGTGAAGACGATAGTGGTGTGGAATGACTGTGTTTCACAGCCTCTCTGTTAGTCCTTGAATCAGGGTAGGGCCTAGATTGAGTCCTTGGATCTTTTCGAACCAAAAGTAATCTAGCTTCTGCATTATTGCTATTGGATGCCCTATGTTCCCTGTGACACCCCGAATCTGTCCTTGCCTCACCTCTAGAAGATCGAGGTTTTCGTTTGGCTCTGTGAGGGTGGGTCACATTGGGCTGGTGCCGTTTGTAGTGGTGATGCCGGTGCTGGTGATAGTGAACATGACTAGCATAAGAACTCTGGGTTGGCACAACAGTGTTGAATCCTGGGAGATCATTTGGAGGTAGAAGAATAGAGGCAAGTGCTGGTGGGGGTGAATCCCCTGGGTTGCTCTGGGAGCTGTGGCAAGAAGAAGAGGAGGAACCTTGCAAGCAGTGTAGACTGACATCTGTACAGTTCTCACTTGAGGAGCCATTAAATGGTCCTGAGCTGCTGTCACTACCGGGGTCATCAGGTAAATATCCACTGGACACATGACAGTGTGGAGGGATTACCACTTCCCTAGGTCCATCTGGTGTACGACGGTGAGGACGGGGCACTGCTGTATCCCAGTGATATCCAGGGCCAAGAAAATATGGCGAGCTGGACAGAATGATACTATTGTTGAGTGGAGGATACATTAGTGTTGTAGTAGCAGGCTGAGAGGGATACTGGAAATGAGCACTGCCTAGATTGTGCCTCCAGAATTGTGGCTGTGAAGGAGGTCGCATTGGTGTTGGGCGAGAAGGGGCGCTAGGTTCCACTGAAAATACAAAGAGAACAAAAAACAGTAAGTGTAAGAACTACAGGTGGATGTCTAACATCACAGCATGAGGGAAGTCAATTAGTCATGTGTATTATACAGTGAGATGTACACAACTTGCACTAATATTTTTCAGTTGCTCATAGCTGAAGATAACACCAAGCACATAAGAGCAAGAGCTGGATCCAGACTTAAGACTCCCCTGAAATCAACATGGTTTAGCCCAGGAGTAACTTTCCTCTCTTAATTTAAAGCTCCTCCTTAAGTCGGATCCAGCCCAATGCTCTGAAATATGTCTTATCATGGGTTCTTATCTAGCGTATGTTCTGCACCTCAGTGACCATTGAAAATTTACCCCAGAAAAATGTATACACTATATATAAGGTTATTCATCTCAAGATAAAGTAACTGAAAACATCAATCGTGCAAAAGACAACTGTGCACACCCACGAAGTCTTTAGTTATACCACATTCAGATTGCCACTGCCTAAAAAGCAGGCTATTTAGGCAGAGTGCAGAATTTTGGAGATTTAAAACTGGTGCGTTCAGACTAAGCTGAAAACACCGGCTTTTTTGATGAAAAAGCCGGCTGCAGTGAAAAAGCCGGCTTTTTAACTCAGTCTGAATGCGCCAACCCGGCTATTGAAAGCCGGTGTTCAGACCCGGCTAAAACCCTTTATTTTTAGCCAGCTCTTTAAGTAGCTGGCTTTTTGAAATTTGCCCGTTCAGATTGCCTTTAGAAGTCGGCTTTTTTTCTACAGCCGGCTTTTTCTACAAAAAAAACGGTATTTTGAGGCAATCTGAACGGGGTATTATAAGGGGCTTAACCTCTGGCAAAATTATCCATAAGGATTGACTCTGTAATGGACGTACAAAGGTCTCACCAAGGTTAATGTAGGTTGTCTCTCCTCTGAATATGGACCACTGAACCGGTCAGCAAAATATCATGTTTAAACGTTAGGAGGAGTGGGCAGCTGGAGGATCAATAGGAATACAACAAACTTTTATTCCTATTGCTTAAGCGAATACACCGGAAAATCTGAGATAAATCTAGTTATAGCCGCGAGTGCAAAAACAAGATGGCAGCTGGGAGGAGTGATAGAAAACAAACAGCTCATTTCAATAAATAAACCACTGTATGCAGTGTTTGCTGTGAGTAGTTCTGAAACAACCAGTTCTTGCTTCTCAGTCTACAATGTTGCTTAATGGATGCAGAATAGGGACCAAGAATACATTATGATCTCACTTACCTAAAATGTCAAACATACACAAAGGGCAGGTGTGATTCTGCCTCAGCCAAGGATCTACACAGTCCAGATGGTACTCATGGAAACATGGCAGAATACGCAATTCCTAAGAGATAAAAAAAAAAAACGTTATAGAGAGACATCATTCCAGCAAGGCCAAAATCTTGGAGGATGTAAAGTATTTTGCACACTATATCAGAGATTACATGCTAAACAGAACCTAACCTAACTCACTGCCTCTAACCCGTGTTTTTAGGTACCTTATAGCACTTATAAGTGCCACAGGACTACCTGATCTTACCGTGCGTAGTTTCCTTCTTAAGAAGCAAACTACGCACGGACAATGCCTCTCCTGCGATATTAGCCCCTGCCTTCCCCGGCTAATCAAAATCCCTCCCCGCTCCCTCTTCTAACTAAACTACTCCTAACTGGTAGATAGATTGCGTAAATGACCTATTGCGCATGTGTAGTAGGTCATTTCGCAAAACTCCGCACCTAAGAAGCAGAAGCTTCTTAGGTGTAAATACGGCCCCAATAAGAGGACAAAATACAAAGAATTCCTCTGCAATTAAATGCAATCGTAAGAGAGCTTTACCTGTCCATCTGAAAACTCCTCCAGACATATGGCGCATGGCACGGAGCTGCTGGTGCTGGCAGTTTCTAGATGACAGCCATTTGCACGACGATCTCTTGGAATGTGGGACTGGTACTTTCTGGTGCCAAGGCGACTTATGGCCAGTGCAGTCTGCTGCTGTACAGAGTCCTGGAATTATAGAAACAACTGTTAAAGTGCTTGTCCTGTTTGTGCAGTCCTGGTTCACTCAGTATTGCCATTGTGTCTGATGGACTGGAGAGAGTCTTTAAACTGGCTAAAGAGATACTGGCCTTGGTCTGTCCATGCTTACAAGACTCTAGCACCCTGCTGTGCGATGAGGCAACGCACGCCTCTTCCCGACACCTGTTGGCTCTTACATAATAATCAAATATTTGGCTTTAGAGGTGACCATTACCTGGGCTCTGTTCCGCTTGCAGCGAAGACGAACGACGGAGTATAACACAAGGACCAAAACTGTACCAACCACCGTGACTAGAATCCAGAGGTCATGGTCAAACTGTAAGAAGGAAGAAAAAGTCTCAGATCAGGCATCCTTTTTCAACTATGTAAAGGACTTATTTGATCACTATACCCTTTGACCTCTATAAGACACCCCTCACCCACCTCCCCCAGTGTAAGTACAGTTACAATCCCTGCCTCACCCACTTGAGTTCCTCCAGAACCTCTATCTTCACACGAGCCTCTGTATTGTTGTGCACGAGGTTCATCAGCCGCTCTGCATCGTGGCCCCGTATCAGCACTACAGGCCGATTTATTCCAGCTGGTTGTTGCAGCTAAGATAGACAGAGTAGTACAGTTTACAAAAATCCAATTCACAGGAGAATGTCATTAAATGATATTGCTGCTCAAGACCTGCGTCCTTGTAATAAATAAGACCTTAGATACCACACATGTAATTTTATTTAGTGTGTCATCTCCAGGCCCCTAATATGTCCCACATGTAATGGGACGTGTTCTCCATAAAAAAAATTTCCAAAATACAGACAGCTAAAAACTCATTTTCAGCTGCCTGTATTTTGAAAATATCACTAACTGGAAGACTTTACTAATAATTGGGTAAGTCTGACAAATTTGTATTTCAGCATACTTACCCATTCATTACTTCCTAAACCCGGCACCACACCAGACAGGTTAGTGTATAAAGAGAGTTTTAGGGTCGGGCTGCGGGGAAGGGAATCTTAGGGTCGGGCCGCGGGGAAGGGAATCTTAGGGTCGGTCCGCGGGGAAGGGAATCTTAGGGTCGGGCCGCGGGGAAGGGAATCTTAGGGTCGGGCCGCGGGGAAGGGAATCTTACGGTCGGGCCGCGGGGAAGGGAATCTTACGGTCGGGCCGCGGGGGAGGGGGTCTTACGGTCTGGCCGCGGGGAAGGGAGTCTTAGGGTTAGGCTGCGGGAAAGGGAGGTTTAGGGTTAGGCCGCGGGGAAGGGCGTCTTAGGGTCAGGTTGCAGGGGCGGGGAGTCTTAGGGTTAGGCTGTGGGGAAGGGAGTCTTAGGGTTAGGCCACAGGGAAGGGAGTCTTAGGGTTAGGCTGCGGGGAAGGGAGTCTTAGGGTCAGGTTGCAGGGAGGTTAGTCTTATGGTCAGGCTGCGGGGAACGGAAGGTTATATTTAGGGTAATAGAAGGGGAAAGTTAGGGTGAGGATTAAGATAAGGGTTAGGGTTAGATAAATACTTACCATTCACCGCTGCAAATTTGTCCTAGGGATGATAGATTGCTGCTCCTCGGCGGGGCAAGAACAATTGATTTCACAGCTAATTCGAAACTGGGTGGTGGAAAATGGCCCTTTCTGAAAAGGGCCGTTCTGCCCACCGACCCACACCCACATGTAATACATATGAGATGTATTAAGGATCTAGAGATGGCACACTATAAAAAGGACAGATTATACTATAGGTGGGGTATTATAAGGGGCTAGGATTGGTACATATTATGGCTCTGGGAATAAGATATACTATAATACATTCCCACACTCTTACATACACCGCATATAGTAACTGGCATTCAGAAACCTATTATACACTTTATAAAGTGTGCAATCTCCATACCCCTAATATACCCCATACATAATACATGCGGGGTACATCAGGAGTCTGGAGATGGCTTAAGCACCAGTCTTTCTGCACAACCTGCAGCAGCTTCTTCCTTCGGTCAAGCACTATGGAGATGCAGCAGACTCTTGTGTGACTGACACAAGTACAGAGCAAACAGAACCCCTTTGTGTGAATCACCATTCCTATATGCTGGGAAATACTCCTGAGGATTCACCTACTAAGCATGTGGAGGATAGAAGGATAATACTTTATATTAGCCTCTCTGCAGAAATGTTGCATAGATTATTATGTCCCATCACCAGCTATTTCTTTTTTTTCATACAGCAATAGATTTGTACTTGTAGATTAAATAATCTACAGGCAGCAAGGGTACAAAAGGAGAAGGGATTGGGAGGCTAAAAATATGGATATGCAAGTCTTACCTAAACAAGAAAAAGTGCTAATATAAAAATTGTCACCACAATAACACATAAAAACAGCATCTAAACTTATTCTCATCCAAATCATGTAACTACAGACAATATTGACTGAGTTTGAACTAAGACTTGTAAATGTTATTTACATGTTAAAATCTATACATTTATCAGATTTCAGAACCTTTGCAGACACATTCACAGAACCATTGCAGACACATTCACAGAACCTTTGCAGACACAGCTTAACAACAAAACTTTATCAATGTTTTCAAATGTATCAATATATATGTTAAAGTACCACTCAGAGTGCTTAAGCCTGCGATAACTAGAAATAGCTTTAATGACACATACACGAACAAAAACAACGAATGGTATTCTGATAACAAGAGTCAGAATGTGTTATTAATACCTGGTCCACCGCACCTTCATCATCACTAATATCAAAGAGTATAGCGCGCGATCCCCTGTCCTCTGCGAGGCGAACCTGAAACAAGAGCCATGGGATTACTGCAGGGTAGATACCAAAACTACAAAGGAACACAAAGTGGAGAGGAAGGAGGGAGAAGACACAAAGCCCTCGTTGGTGTACATTTAGATATCATATTCTAAAAAGGAAAATAATCAAGTTCTCCTCAGGCACACAGCAGGCAGCCATTTTGAGAGAGCAGCAGCAATATTTTTGATGTGAAGCCTAACAATTATTTTTTGGTAAATAAAATATGGGTTTGGCTAATAAAACTAATATGTTTGTGGTTGTCTGCAACTGTACTTTAGTCTAAAAGGACTCCCTCTGCCCAGAAGTCTTTTCTCAAGCATCTACAAAAATAATGTACTAGAAATGAAATGGACTAAGTGAAACGGGCATTTGGGTACAATGTGTAAATATAGGGCACATAACATGACAAGGGAATGCAGATGGTTTTTACTGCCCCCCATGCATTCCAATATTTCAGGTGCAGGGTCAGAGGTCAGAAGCCAGCTGTTTGATCAAACAAAAGATGGTAAAGCACCCCGGGAGAAATTACAGTCTGGCAGAGCTGTGTGCCGCATTGCAGGATGCAGAACCTTCAATTCTTCATGGTACTTCATTTACTGCGTGTAATAAAACTGAATATTGGTGCAAGTTTAGCATTGTGGCTAGACTTACTAAAGTGTTTATGAGTTTGCTTTATATACTCCCAAACTGATTAAAATCTGCTTAATGCTATTATCAGTCTATTGTTGAAACATACATATCCAATTACTAGCGTTTTACCTTGTTCGCCAGCGACAGACATGGTTGAGGAGAACGCTCCGGACTCTCCAGTTTAACAATTGAGATAAATTCAAGCTTTGGAGCCTCATCGTCACTGGCATTGCAGAGAGACAGCGGGTGAAACTACAAAAGAGAAAAAAAAACACTGAAAGCCAGCCAATGCATCCTACTAAGAATAATATATGAGCACATTAAATAAAATAACATTAAAATATTATGATGTTATTTTGTGCAATTATGATAATAAAGAAGCCTTTGAATTTACATAACACTTTTGCATGTGTTAAGTAAATAATGAATCCATTCGGTTTTAAGTTTAATGTCTTTTAGTAAATACAGGGTTATCGACTTCTCAGGTCTTCCCTCCAGGAGATCTCGGAGAGAAGAACTAGATGTCTGTATAGGGGAGGGGGCTTAATGACGTGATTTATGCAAATCGCATCATTAAGCCCCACCCCTGTCAATCACTGCTGCAATTGCCAGTATCCCAGGGGGTGGGCAGAACTTGATTGCGAAATTCACTAACACTAGGAATTTCTATAATGATATCCAGAGAGGTGGGACTTGCGGGAGATTATTCGGCTCTCCCGTGATACCAAAGAACTGCCTGAATTTCGAGAGTATCCCGGATAGTCTGGGAGAGTTGGCAACCCTGAGTAAATAATATATATAGACCAGGGTTGCTGACTCTCCTGGAATATCCGGCAGACTCACGAAATTTGGGTAGTATCCCTGAAGAGTCGGCAAATCTACCGCAAGTGCAGACCATGGTTCTTATTATAGTAATCCCAAGTGTTACTATGGATAAGCGGGGCTTGATGATGTCATCAAGTCCCACCCACTCCCGGAACTGTATGAATTACAGTAGTGATTGACAGGGGTTGGAGCTTATTGACATGGTTTGCATAAAGCGCGTCATTAAGCCTACCCCCTTGCCGTCATCTATTTCTTCCCTCAGAGATCTCCTGGAGGGAAGAAATATAAAGTAGGAAACCCAGATATAGACCTGTGACTTACAGGCTGTAGAGGCAGCCATTTTGTTAGGAACGGAGCCTAGTAGTGACATCAGTTCATCAACTACAAATAATACATATTACAGAGGCTTTGAGTACCTCAGTTATATCAACAGTACAAAGAAAATTGAGAGTTTTAATGATACCACTGAAAAATCACCCAAAATGGCTGCCTCCACTGCATGCATGTGGATGATTAATATCACTCAGGGTTGCCCACTTTTCAAAGCTTCCCTCTGGGAGATCCTGGAGGGAAGAGGCTATGGTTTGCATGAAAGCACAGCCTCATGTCCCGTGCAGGAGATTTGCCGGCTCTACTGGTATACCGGGAGAACTGCCCAAAATTCAGGAGTCTCCTGGATATTCCAAGACAGTTGGCAACCCTGATATCACTAAGCTGTTTGCAGACATTTCCTGAGCTGCACACTATCACAACAGACTAGCAGTTAACAAACAAAAACAGAAGACACAGTGAGAAATACTTAAGTGGGCTAATAGGGAGATAATTCAGTGTAAATGTTTACAAACAGATGAACAGTATCAGATAACAGAAAACAGCGAGAAATCATTTGAAACATCACCAGACATTGTAAACTTCAAGAATCTGCTTTCAAAAACATAAAAATTACATACAGCTCCCCCTTGTGCTGGTGGGGATGCGGAGAGCCCGGTACCTTTCTCCTGCCCTGTGATCTCTTCCTTCTGGGATAGAGTATGCGCCCTTTTAAATTCTATTCTACCGTTCCCAATCCCTAAAGACCCATGGACGTTCCTCCTATGCCTCCCTGTGCCAGATGTTGAACACTCCACTAAACTTATCACCCATATTCTAACAGCGGCCAAATGCCTTATAGCAAAGTTGTGGAAATCTCCACGAATGTCCGCCCTCTTTGCTTCTGTCTGGTTTGTCGCATTATGGAGAAAATATTTTATCATCTTTGTAACCACAGCAACCTCTTTTACCTTGTTTGGTCCCCCTGGCTGGAAGCCCAATCCAACCCCTCTCTACACCTTCACTGATTGAATAACCAATGCACCTGCATCAACCTCACTTCCACTTATTCCCCTACCATTATATACAGCAACCCTACTATTACCCTCCCTTCCCTCTCCCCTCCCCATTCATGTCTATTTTTCTACGGACTCCCCATACAATGTTGGTTTCCTCCCCCCATGACCCATGTTTTACGCAATCTACGTACAGAAATGGTACGTAGATTGTGTAAATAAGCTACTACGCATGCGTAGTAGCTCAATTCTTAAAACAACTTACGTAAGATGAAAAGTACGTAACTGTGAACCCGGACCAATATCCATACTGAGTCCATAGATAGGACACAGATAGAAAATCATTTTGAGCTATTATTCACAACTGCTCTGAGTATATTAATCATATTTATCATTCAGAAAATCAAAGACATAATTAACTTTGAAATAGATGGTTAGTACAACAATCACTGGAGTGCAATATGAAAATAATGCTAACATATAGCCCAACTATATGCACTGAAATGAAGTACTCAATAAATAATTCAATAGTTTCTTCTGTGCCAGGTTATAACAAGGTCAGAAACCACTGTGGTGATTGTAGAATCTAAAACATACAAACGTTGGAAACTAATCTATGCTAGTACGTGAATGAAAGTGCTACAGCTGTATGTTATATACACATTATATATGTGCCTAAATGTCCTTTGTATCACTAGTAAAAGTATTTCTTTTATTCAGTCTGTAAGCCAAGCTGATTGTGAATATTATTGTAGATTATGGTAATTTACTTGGAAATTTTGTGATGTTTACAGTAAAGAGGAAGAAGATAATAGAGGACCGGATTCAGACCCCAGCATGATTTCCGTGCGTGCGGGGGTCTGTAGTTACGCGAGACAGAGGGGAGTGCACGCCTGCCTAAATGCGGCGTGCGGATCAGAGGTCCGTACGACCGCTGATCCGCTGCAGTGTGGGAGCCCCCTCCCACACTGTACAATTTAAATGCATCCCCCCGCACGCTTTAGTGGGCGGAAGGGAAGCACAGCCCATTTCCACGGAAATGGGCTCGGACGGAACAAAGTTCCATCCGATTGTTTCTACGCTAGGGTTACTATAGTAACCCTAGCGTAACATCTGCAGGGCGCCCTCCAGTGAAATCAGGTCACTTACGCACCTTGCGTACATAAGTGACCTATCGGTCTTAAACCAGAATACGGTCCAGAGTATTCTGATCTCCACCACAAATCACCTGGTTTCCCACTGTGCGTGAACACAAAGTATTGATATATTATTAAAAATTTCCTTTTTAAAATACAGTTCTGCTTTTTCCTTCTGTGAGTAAATACAGGAAACAATTATTTGAAATAAAAAAAAAATCACTGACAGATCAGTTGGATTTATCTGGAAGAACCCCTAGGGCTTTTTCTAACACTAGATGGTAAAAAGGCACAACTCTACAACAAGACTGGGCTACGCTCCTCCTGTCTGACGGACTAGATCTATTACTAAACAGAGTAAAGCACATGACTATTTTGTTAGCAGAATCTTTTACTTAAGACCACCACACTCAATTGTGGACCTTGCAAGACATGAGGCAAAAGGTATATAAGTTGTTTCTATTGCAAAGGGCTCTGAACATAAACACATAATTATTGTTGTCTTTAAATACAGTGAACACTGAATATTCAAGTTGAATAATGTATGCACTGTGTAGACTACATCTTCACAAATAACCAAGTATCCCAATCTCAAGTTAGTTTCAAACCACAAGTCATTTTAGTATATTTCCTATAGTATATTGTAGACAGAGCTAGAATAGATTGAAGCATACCCTCAGTCTCAGAAGACATGATAATCACCTGGGTACACACAAGCACAGACAACAGCCAATCAATTTAATCCATTTTATTAAACCATGCAAAGGAACTGATAAACAAAGAGAAAATATGCATCCTTTGTATCGGATTAATAATTAGTGTTTCCAAGTACTAATAATACATTATTAATAATAACAAAACTATAAAATGTACCTAAAAAGAAATCCAGTCCAGTTAACAAAATGTAAAGGAATCATTCTTACATATGTTCTGAGAAAATAGGTAAAGAACCTTAAACTGTGTGGTTTAGAGATTTTCCATATGTTGAGGATAGGCATAAATAGCCACAAAATAATGTTTAATACTGTTAGTTCTTTGCAAATTCCTGCCCTATGACATGACAATTCTGACCATTTGTGTATGCAACCAGACAATGACCAATATTCAGTTACAATTCCATGTTTACCTGTTACAATGTATAAATAAGTAAACATCAAGAATAGAACTAATAAGGCATAAAAATAAAAAACTCAACAAAAAGAAACAAAAAAACAAAAACAAAGTGAGAAATAGATGAGAGGAGAGGCAGGGAAAAAAATAGTACGTTCTAGAGAGACATCTATGGCATGGAAGTAAGCGCTGAGATTTTTAGCTCTCTCGGCAATGACCTGCCTTTCTCTCTTTCCATTTTCTATTAACTGTCGGCCCCTTTAGTGCTGTTTGAACTCTTTGCAGAGCAGAGTTAACGATTGCAGGCAGTGTATGTCTTGGCTGCAAGCCCAAATTCTTACACACCCGTGGCACATTCTCACAGAAGCCAACATGCTGATAAAAGGAGCGAGCAGGGGCAGCCGCAGAAAAAAAGCAAAAGGGAGGATTCCTTGTCTGAGCTTCTGGCTAAAGTTGAATTCTAAGATGTTGCTTCTATAAGACCAGGCCTTACAGACAAAGTCACGTTAGCATGAATATCACATTATTAAGGTGTGTATCTATGTACCAGACAATAAGCTAGGGAAAAAAGTGACATTTTTATAAGTGAGGCAGTCTAACATTTTCACAATGGTCCTAAAACCTCCAGATCAGTGGTGGAACTACAGTTGATACAAGGGTTGGTGACTTTTAAAAGCTTCCCTGCGGGAGATTCCGGAGGGAAGCCATACATGCATGCAGGAGGCGGAGATTAACAACGCGATGTATGAAAATTGTATTATTAAGCCCCCCCCCTTTACTGGTAATTGCTCGTTTGGGGGATTAATATTGATGGGGGCAGGCTTGATGATGCAATGTGTCATCAAGTCCCTTCCTTTCCCTAGCAACACTAGTATTGCCAGGCAGGGGGACAGGACTTGAGGCTGTGGTTTCATGGAAATCATGAGCCTCAAGTCCATTGCAGGCTCTCCCGGGATACTGGGAGAACTGCCCAAATTTCGAGCATTCCAGGAGAGTCGGCAACCCTGGTTGATACAAGGACCCACAGCCGTCATCACTGAACCGCGGAAGCTCCCTTTCCAGGTTACTTGGGATATCGTAAGGTCCAAAGCACGTTTTTTGCACCTAGGCCCACAACTTGCTAGTTCCGCCTCTGCTCCAGATTATAGCTTTATACATAGCAATATAAATAAAGGTGACAATGTTCTCCTGTATAAATGTCAACCTTAGACCATCAACAGTTCTATATAAACTATAAAAATCATTGCCCTTATCCTAAAGAAAAGGCTTCTAAAGCTCTTGAAATGCAGATCAATATTGACTGTGGATGTATGTTTCATATAAGAAACTCATATACAAACCACCATAGGGATCTCACCTTCATAGTGTCATATAAATATCTCTGTTGAAAAGTATTATTAGCAGGGCAGAATGCTGCATTTTTAGTTATTTTATCACTGATATTGGTCTATACCATTTTGTTAATGGGCTCAGGTAACAATAATCAAACTTAAAAATAAAAACTGAAAGCAATGGTGAGATTACAGCTATCATATTGGATTTGTGTTTTCTGTTGCTTTGCTGTCTGTTGATGTTTGGCAGTATGGTCTGTTACATGAGGAAGGTAAGATCATTTAGCCAGCATGATGAAACTGCAAGCACTCGCTCCTGTATACACAGACTGGCTGTTTCATAACAAGCTCCTGTCAATCTGTGAGGTGTACTGAAAATATGGGCGGCCAGGCCTCAGCCAGAGACTTGATGGAAATCACATCAGTATTAGTCCCATAAAGGATCTTCATATTTCTTTTACCAGCATGAATCTAAATCTAAGCTATGTTTATATCAACACGCATATCTGTGGAAAAAAATGAATATGTGGTTCTCTTCTGTATTTTTTTTTTACAACCTTACTATTGAATGAATAAGCCCTAGAGCAGTGGTTCCCAAACTTTCCCAGTTGGAGGCACCCTTAGGGTGACATTGACATTAAACACATTTTCTAAACTGTGATTATTACATTTTTTTTTTTTTGCTTTTAGTCTGTACCCGAAACGTGAAAAAAAATCAGTAAAAATTGTGTTGTTCTAAGCTTAAAGCATATGTGTATATCTGACACAAACTTCCACTGCGGTTGCATATCCCGACATGTCTTCCCACATGTCTGCATGGAATTAGCTCCTATAATACAACTACTCAGCATTTCTTCACCTTGGAATACAGTTCAATGAACAAAGCTCTGCAGGTCTCTGCTGAGAAATAAGAAATTATCTGAAGTCTCCCTCGCTCCC
>WWET01001162.1:49419-76242 GCA_011038615.1 Limnodynastes dumerilii
CGTATTTTTAACGCTAAAAAATAATTGAATAAGAAAAAAAAAATATCGCCCGTAAATTAAAAAACAAATGCGTTAAAAATATGCAGGCAAATGATTTTTGCCTAATTGAATCGGGCCCAAGGAGTTGTAGTGAGAGTGGTCTTTTTTTTTTATTTTTTGTTATTTCAAAACAATAAAGAAAATAATAACAAAACAATAAAATATCAATAGTGGGAACATACCCAACTACTAGTTCCCACTCACAATATCGTGTGTCAGGAATTAAACAGTACCGCTTCCAAAGTAAACATTAAGCATTTGTCAAAACAATGTTAGGAACAGAAGCAGGTGCCACACGAGTCACAATGTAAAGGCAGCAATTCCTGTATAGTATATAGAGTCCAACCATGGGGCCCACACTCTGTAAAACTTGTGAGGAGCTTTCCTGGCCGAGCAAACACATTTTTCATGAGCCAGGGTCTCATTAACTAAGTTAATCCAGTCACGTAAATTTGGAGAAGCATCAGCCGTCCATTCTCGTGAGATAATGGCCTGAGCCAGTGAGAAGAGGGTGTACAGATATTTAGTAGTAATCTTATCAAAGGTATGCTCAGAGAAGACACCAAAGATACAGGACTCGGGGTCCATAGGAAATGAAATGGATAATGTATCAAGCACAGTCTGCCAAACCCTCTCCCAAAATCTATGTACGGACAAGCATTCCTATAATAAATGCCAAAATGTCCCATCATGTATCTTGCATCTGTGGCAGCTATTATCTGCACGTCTACCAAGGCGAAACAGCCATCGTGGTGTTGGGTGTACTCTATGGAGTATGTAGAAATGAATTTGTTGGTAGCGCACAGACGATGTGGCTTGTCTACTAGATTGCAAGATTATCTCCCACTCCTCGTCATCTATTAGTCCCAGGTCCCCCTCCCAGCCACTTCTCAGGCCGATTAACTCAGATGATACTGTACGCAAAGTAGAGTAAGCTGATGATATTGCCCCTTCCCTAGAGAGAGCCGTGACCATTGTTTTAACCCGGGAAGGGAGGAGTTCCAGGGGGTTATCCTGGAATAGAGTGTGCATAGCGTGCCGAAGTTGTAGGTAACGATAGAAAACAGTGCGCAGAATGGGGTACTCCTCTTGTAGTTGAGAGAAAGATTTGAAAACATTATTAACATACAAACACCCCAATATTGTAATTCAATATGTACCCCACACACTTCTTCCCAGCAAGGCAGTTAGCTCAGAAAAGCGACGATTGTCCCACAAAGGTAGTTTGGGATCCAGTCCCTCCCCTCCAAGGAGACCATGAACTAACCTCTATACCAGCCTTGCCTGTCGGAGAAGAGGAGCAGTGTCCAAAGAGTTGTTAGTCGCTAGTAAATTTTGTAATGGGGTCCACCGAGAGTTCCCCAAAGATGCTAAAAAGTATCATCCACTACCACTATCCCCCTTGCCCAATCCATCACTTGGATCAATTGGGTGGTCAGGTAATACAATCTAAGGTTGGGTAAAGCCAGGCCTCCCTCATCTTTATGTCTCTGCAGTGTGCCCAGTCGTACCCTGGCCCTGACCCCTGCCTATATCAACGCGGTAATATAACTTTTAATTTTCTGGAACACCCTATTGGGAAGATACATAGGAACATGCCACTAGTTGTTTCTTTGAACATATATGTATTATTTTTGTAAGTAACTTAGTAAGTATTAAGGCCCAGAGTTATGTTGTTTGGAACTATTTAAAAAAACAGGACTGCTCAGTTTTTCTTTTGGCATTAAGGCACCATGAAAAAGTTATTGAGACAATATGGATGTTGTGAACAGAGAAATTTTGGAAACCACTGCCCTTGTACAATTTACTCTACATGATATTGTAAGCTTGGTCCTCACCTCTTCTTTCCTAAACCTTTTTCCTATAGCCTCCAAATTCTAACTAGTTGTGCTCATCCTCATATTGTAACGTATTCTCTTCCACAAGTTTGTGTGTCGATTATCTGCCGTGCTCGCCTTCCTCTACCATGCTTTTCTTTTGATCTTCCAAGCACCCTCTCAAAACTAACCTCACAAAACTCATAATAGTCTGACTTACCCAACCTGATACTCACTCTAAGGGCCAGATTTACTAAGCTGCGGGTTTGGAAAAGTGGAGATGTTGCCCATAGCAACCAATCAGATTCTAGATCGCATTTAACTATTACATACTAGAGAATGTCATCTAGAATTTGATTGGTTGCTATGGGAAACATCTCCACTTTTTCAACTTAGTAAATCTGGCTCTAAATGTTCACTATAAATAACATGAACTGTTTTTAACATATTCTATTGATGCATTTAGTACAAGCTATAAAAAGTCAATTTGTTATGTACTGGTAATTGTTTCTTCAAGGTAGTCCTCTTCTATTGTGTTATTCGTTTCTCTTCAAAGGTAGTTCTCTGTTTTTAGTTTCTCTGTAAATGAAATAATAAAGTGTAGCATTCATGTACCTGACGCCCTCTTGCAGAGTGCAGAATACTCCACATTTCTTAAATTTGGATCCGATCTTTAACTCTTAAATAACAGCAATAATAGCAATATGTGTCAGTAGTCAGAACTTCATAGCAAGTGAGCCTGTGTGCTGTAAGTGCCAGGGCCGATTTTTAATCCCTGTCTGGCTCTTTGCCATCATACACATAAGCTGATATATCATAAAAAAAGAACAGGAGAAGAAAAGAAAGAAATGGTGGGACATCGGACGTGTAGCACACCTGTTGCAATGTTCAGGTAAGGTACAATATTATAAGCAATATGCATTGGACACACAATCTAATCATCCTACTTATAAGATATATTTGTCTGTGTGTATGGGGATGGGTGGGTCATTAGACTCTATCATATGAATTTATGATAAAGGGAGTTTATTCACCTTGTACATACTAGCTGATACTAGGATTGGTATTGATGTATTATCTAAATACATCCATAGTATAGGACAGGGATTTATGACCTTAACCATCCAGGGGGCCGATCACAATTTTGACAGTATTATAGGCCCTGGGCAAAGCATTGCTCTGGCGTCACTGCCAACCAATTCACTGGAATAAAAATAAAACCAAAACCTTTAAACATTATAAGCTTTGAAAAACACAAACATTTCAGCATATAAATGCTAATTTATCACACTGTCTCTTCATCACACTGTTGCCCATTCATGAGAAGTGTTACCCCTTTATCATTACACTGTGCCATCCTTCACACTTTTACCCCTTCTTGCTTGTCTAGTCATCCAAACTTCCCCATTTGTGGCTAACTTTATGCCCCCTTCCTTGTGTGTCCAGCCACCCATCAGTCCCCCTCCTTATGTTTGTGCCCCCTCCTTGTATGTCCAGGTAGCCTTCTGCACTGCTTGAACAATTGCAAGAATCAAAGTCACCACTTGGTGCCAGGGATTTAAGGGAAGGCTCTGATCGTTTCAATTAGGGGTAGAGCAGCAGCCTACGGATGTTACTGGCAGCCAGTCAGCGCAATAAATGAATTCTCAATCTGACTGCACTGGCCGGCTATGAAGCTGGGGATTACCCGAGCACCCCAGTGGAAATCCAGGACAGTCATGAAACTGCTTGGCCTGCTGGAGAAAAGCAGCAGTGCTTAAGGGCCCCTAGACCCATGGGGCCCTGGGCACCTGCCCATTTTGCCCAGTGGAAGAAAACTGGTTTAAATGTAGACCTGATAAAATCCATGTTGCAATATGAGAGGTGAAAATAAATATCTTTTGCATGCAGGAAAAAAACTAGTTATTGCACTAAGAACCTCCCATGTTGTATAGCTTTATGTTTAATCATTGAATTAGAGTTGATCTTGGAGACTTCACTTCTTAACTATAATTCAGTTTTCAGTTAAAATTTAGCTTCCTTTGTTTAACGTGCTTTTGCTCAGGTTTACACTTGCACCTGTTTTGCCCTTACTCTCAATTTCTGGAGCGTGTGCTAGTTTAGGAAGCAACCATTTACAAGATAAAGATAATATACAACAAGGGTAAACCTCCCACCACCAACACCCACACAAAATATAACAGCTCCTGAGTCTGCGAGATTTTGTGTATATAGACAGCACCTCCCATACCTGTAGCTTACTTTTAGCATGCTCTCCACTGCTACACATAATACATTAAGTTCTGTGTAATGGTTATTTGTATTATGATTATGGGAGTTAGGACAAAGTTGTTTGAAATACTTTATACATAGAAGCTGGAATATATTTACTTTGTACTAACAATATGGAACTGATATGCAATTTTATCTCTTAGGCGTTTTGAACAGCGAGTTTACTAAGGAAATGTTATCTTAACACCTCATTCTGAAGAATAGTTTGTTTCTCTAATAATGTACAAATGTTAACAGGACATTTCCTTCACTAGGGCTATTGCTTGCCTCCAACCTGTCTTGATTTGGACAGAAAACACATTATTTGAGGACTCTGGGCTAGATCTAGAACTAATAGCCACAGACAACTTATTTTAGGTGTGTAAGGGCTGGATCCAGACTTAAGTAAGTGATGGAAATTAGTTACTCCTGGGCTAAACCATGTTGATTGCAGGGGGAGTCAAGTTAGTTGTAGTCTTTGCATGCAGGGATATATCTTTGAATTGCTTACTGCACACAGATACTGACCAGCTTTACTATCACACTGTTATTTAGACTTGTGATAGGAAACATCACCTCTCAATTTTAATACTGATTGCAACAGATGAAATATGACTCCCCTGCAATCAACATGGTTTAGCCCAGGAGTAACTAATTTCAAGCACTTACATAAGTCTGATTCCAGTCCTAAGTCACCTGTCATCATGTACTGTGCATGTGCAGTACGTGC
Organism: Limnodynastes dumerilii; assembly: GCA_011038615.1. Lineage (NCBI taxonomy): Eukaryota > Metazoa > Chordata > Amphibia > Anura > Limnodynastidae > Limnodynastes > Limnodynastes dumerilii. The sequence goes on from WWET01001162.1 coordinate 54,256, forward strand.
GAGTCTGCATTGGATCGATGCATTGCATGCGGAATTCAATCTCCGCAAGCAGGGCGCACCCACACACCATGCATACGGGATAAGCATGGTGGGGGGGCATAGGTTTGTAATCGTACAGTTATGGCGTGACTAAGCATTACATATGAATTAATACTCTGCATGGACTAAGATCTGTGTGAATATTTAAGGTAGGGTCCAAGAAATGTAAATCTCCTTCCTGTTTCCTGTTCTCCTACGTATGGAATTTAGGCTAGAAATTTCCATACGTTAGCTTCAGATGAAGAGGTTAATGTACAGAATATGCACGTTGTTTAGGGTCTGGTCCTCTGTAGTTATTGGAGTCAATTTGTCCTGATTGGAGAAGAGCTTAGGTTTGTGCAATTTGATGGCTCCTCTATACAGCAAAAGGGAAGTGAATGCGTTCACTTTGCACCTGCCAGTGGTGTACACAGCAATTTTTGCAGGCTGACATTGATACTGATACTGGCAGTTCAGCTATTGTTACCTTTCCAGTTTGTATCCCATACTGTGTTTCTATATTAATCCTATCTAGTCTGTAATTCTGCCATTTACAAATGTGTACTACCTGCCACTGACCTATGGCTATTTGTGTTCTGTTAGCTAGCTGCAACTTGCCAAAACTAGCTTGCAACCCGAACTTAGCACAGCCAATGTCTTCCATGCTAGATTCACATTTGATTTTCACCTATCACTTAGGGTGTGCATATCACTACATATAAGTAGCTATTACATGTAACATGTGAGGACTGCAGTACCAACTGTTTCATAGGTATTATGTTTGCTTCTACTAATGCAAATAATAATAAAATTGCTTCTGGGTTTGTGGTCTTAAGTCAAGTACAAACTATACTATCATTGTGATAAAAACAAAACACTATCAGTACAAAACTATCCAACCGATGCTCTACTGATCCTATTAGGATAGCACAATCCATCCAGGTGGTCAGTCCAATCATCGGGTGGTGTACTCTTCATGATTTTCTGGCTATTGGACTATTGTGTCGGGAGCCAGGGAATCATGAATGTGTGTAGCTGCCATTATACTCACACCATGTTAGCTTCTACTTCTATCAAGATACCCATTCAAGATTATTGTATGTGTAAATTGCTAAAGGAAGATAGGCCATAATGATTCAATATGTGAATGTCTATAAGCCACTAAATAAAAGTTGATTGATTACTTGCTGTTTCTGACATGACTAATCCAGTCCCCCATCCCAAACTGTCCAATCTATTGTAGGTAACAAAACTGCTCCCCCCTGTCTCACACACAGACACCTGATTAGTAAAAGGTTTGCATTTCAATAGGGAACACAGCAATTCTGTCTGTGGAAGGTAGAGTATCTTAGCTATAAGGGCGTTATACAGTATCTGTTGCTGTGCTCTAATGTGAAAACATGTTTCTGGAATGTTTCTAAGAAGTAATTATCACCTTGCTACATGTTATGTTAATCAAAGAGCAACTACACCCAAAAAAAATAATTTACGCTTAAACTTAATTACCTTTAAATCATATATGGTTCTCTTGTCACTATATGTCTGTATGATATGCACTGTCAGTTTCTTACATTTCTATTAGAATCACTGAAATGGATTTTTCTAAATATCATTTAATGATGAATTTTCTTTTTTATTTGTGCACAATGCACCTGTAAATATTAATTTACTTGCAGATTATAGCATTTTATCATTTATGAACAACATCACCAGTTTTCCAAACCCGCACTCTGGCCCTCAACATGGTTTAGCCCAGGAGTAACTAAGTTCCAGCACTTACTTAAGTCTGGATCCAGCCCTAAGTCACCTGTCACCATGTACTGTGCATGTGCAGTACGTGCAAGTCTACATTGGATCGTTTAGGACAGGTATTCCTCTGAATTCCTACCAGTGATACAGTATGCGCAGTAGCGGATCCAGGGGAAAGATTGGATAGAGTAGAGATAACCGGCAACCCTGCTGAGTACCATTTTCACTCTCAACCCATTACTTCACAGACCATTCACTAGAAGACACATGGTGGGGGATGTGTACAGATAATGAATCAGGCCAATAAAAGCAGAACCAAAGGACCTACTATGAGGAACATCAAACAGGTTATACCATGTTATTGAATTAAATGCCTTGTTGGCATCCAAACTAAGCAGATTAGTGCAGCTTGGAAACTGTAAGGAGATGACTGTAGCTTCTATAGCTGCTCTGATGCAATTAACCCAGTGCCACCCAACCGCAAACCCCAACTGATGCTTAGTTAGGAAAGATGGCAGCTGAGTCTGCAACCTTGAATCCATTATCTTAGATAGAATTTTACAATCTGTATTTAAAAGAATAATTTGTCTTTAAGAAGCTTCTAGTTTAGGATTCTTAAGCAGAAAAGTGTGGAATTAGTTAAAAGATGGGTACAGAGGGTACAGATACAGTACTGTATTGAATGATACAGTTCAAGTAAGGATGGTACTATTTAATGTTGTTACATTTTAAAGTATTCATTGGAAAAGCCATCCTGGCCATGGGCCTTATTCAACTATAATGATTTTTTTTTTTAAACCTCTTTTTATTAGAGTATGAGTATGAGTGCAAAGTTATTATTAAACAATTGGTGAAAAATAACAAATACAGGGATGTGAGATTACAAGATCAAGACAGGCAAGAAACATATATAAACATTCACAACTGACATTATGATACAAAGAAATATTTAGTGATGCATTAGTCCAATAGTGAACATGGACTGTATGCACAGATTCGCTTGTCCAAAAGTATGCAATTATACGTACGCATGTAACAAGCCAACACCCACCAACACCGAGGACACTCCCCTCTCACGGCCGTGCAATCGGAAACGTACACCTCCATAGACCATTTCTAACTTTACGTGTGTTCTTATGTGCGTATATGTATCCCGTATGTGCGATTCTATGTAACTCATTTAAATGCCTCCCCCACCCTATTTCACATAACTTTTCAGGTAAATATTTCAACCCCGCCCATCCGTATGTATGTCCCCAGGTGTGATTCACATGTCCGTGTCTAAAGCACTTACGTGCGTATATTCTATGTTACTTGCCATGTCCCCAGGCTTTGGTGTAGGCTACATTGTGTCTGAATTGTGGTAAGTTTATGGTCCCACATCTACTAAGTTGATTGGTGGGTCTGAGAGGTGTATACGAGTCTCATATCAACTGGTACAATGGAAACATTTGTAGTCTGATAGAGAGTTGGAAGATGTCAATAAATCCTTCCCACATTTTCAATAGATTCTCAGTACATTTCTTCTTATGTAGGGAACCCTCCAGCCACTCCATCCTGAATATTAAATATACTTTATTGTGAAACAAGGCCATGGTAGGGGGATCTTTACTAATCCACACTTGTAATATACGCTTCCGTCAATAGAACTCAATAGAAGTTGTTTGCATTCCCGGGTACAATTATCCCGCTCCCTCGCAGACTTTCTCTACTTCAAATTCATCCTCTCCTCTTTTAGCTTTACCCTCATCAAGCAATCCTTCTTTAAGTCCCTCATCCTCCCTCAATCACTTAACACCCGCCGCCTCTTCACCACCTTCAACTCTCTTCTCTCCCACCCCTCTTACTCCCCTCCCTCTCTCCATTTCTGCCTCCGACTTTGCCATCTTCTTCACTTCAAAGATTGACTCCATTAGAAGCTCCCTTTCATCTACTATCTATTCTCCCAGCCACCTACCTATGTCTACCTTCATCCCCACCTCGGCTAAAGAAGTCCACTCCCTTCTTTATTTGTCCCCTCCGTCAACGTGCCCATTTGATCCCATCCCCTCTAAACTTCTCCGATTTCTCCCTCTCTTAACTTGCTCCCATCTTGCCCACTCTTCAATTTCAGTTTATCCCTCTCCTCCGGTTTCTTCCCCTCCCCCTTTAAACACAATCTTGTCTCTCCCATCCTTAAAAAACCTAATCTTGACCCCACCTCACCCTCCAACTACCGTTCCATATCCCTTCGCCTCAGCTGCTTGAACGGATTGTTTGCAATCCGTTCTCACCAGCTAACTCACCGACAACTCCATCCTGGACCTCTCCAAACTGGGTTCCACCCTCTTAACTCCACTGAAGATGCCCTGACTAAGGTCTCTGCCAAATTCAAGGGTCACTTTTCCCTTCTTATTCTCCTGGATCTATCTGCAGCCTTTGACACTGCTGATCACTCTATCCTGCTTCACAATCTTCACTCCCTCTGCCTCTCTGGCACTGTCCTCTCTTGGTTCTCCTCCTACCTCTCAGACTGCTTCTCTGTCTCAACTCCTAGCACTTCATCCCCTACTACTCCTCTGCTGATGACACTCAAATCTATCTCTCTGTTACAGCCGCCGTGTAAACGGCAGGCTGTTTGCGCACCTTACCTCTGTCCCGCGGCGCATCTAGGGGATTCCCCGGCCGACAGCTAGCGTGGTTACAGCGTCCTGGTAACCACGCGCGCGCTGTCTGTAGTTGCCGCGCGTTTCCCTGTCAGCTTTGTTATGCGTTCCCCTGTTGCCAGGGGAACGCCTCCGTATTTCATTCTAGCCTATCACAGTCCTGCAGCCTCTTTATTAGATCTCTTAGGTCAGCAATCTGCGCCCGTTATAGAGTCTGTTCCCTCAGTTCTGTGACCTGCTACTTACCTTGTGTGCCTAGTGCTTCCAGCCTAGTGATTTGACCGTTGTTTGACCCACTTACCTGCCTTGATTCATGCCTTAGTTACCTTGTGTATCCAGCCCTGGTTCTCATCCCTATTTGTACCTACCTTCCCTGCAGTACCTACATTTACCTTGAGTGTATGTTTATGTTACCTCTTCGGAGGCACCGCTGTGGGCGTGAGTGTGCGCAAGCCCTAGTGCGTCTTGTACTATATCGTGAACATTCTTCTGTCCCATGTGCTGAGTTCAGTGTTGCTTGTTGTTTGTCGCAGTCCGGTCGCTTCCGGACTACTACTACCCCCACTTACCTGCTACTCCCATCCCTCCTGTCTGGTGTTCACTTTGGGTTTTCCTTTATCTTCCACGAGTTTGGTTCAACGGGGCCCGTCCAAGCTATTGGGCCGCAGCCAAATCCATTCCCACCATCAGGGACCCTGGTGAAAACCCCTGGTGTTACTTGTAGTCCGTCACAGTTCGGTCCCTTCCGGACTGATTCTGCTCCCACTTGCCTTACTGTTCCCATTCCCTCAGTCTGGTATCCACTCCGGGTTTCCTATTCTCTTCCGCGGGTCTGGTTCAACGGGGCACGACTAGGCTATTGGGGCGCAGCCAAATCCATCCCCGCCATCTGGGGCTCTGGTGAAAACCCCCCGATAGCAAAGTTACCGGGCCCCGGCAATCGACTCGGTCACTACCTCTTTCTCTCCTGTGACCACCTCCGTACTTTCCAAGTTAATCCCGGGGTGCCACTTTCGTTCACCTTCTCCTCTACGACCACTCCGGTTCCCTGCGAGTTAAACCCGGAGTGTCGTAGCACTCTCCTCCCCCAACCTCCCCCCTCCCTCCTGTCCAAAGTGTCAGACTGCCTCTTGGCTATCTCCTCATGGATGTCCCAGCACTTTCTCAAGCTTAAGATGGACAAAACTGAAATTGTAGTCTTCCCTCCTTCATGTGTCCCCTCTACCCTTACTATCTCCATTACTATTGGTGACTCCACCATCTCCTCCTCCACCCAAGCCCGCTGCCTGGGTGTCATCCTTGACTCGCTTTCCATCATGCCCCACATCCGTGTCCTCTCAATGTCCTGCCGCTTTCACCTCTGTAACATAGCTCGCATCAGGCCCTTCTTAACAGAAGACGCCACTAAAACACTCATTCACTCTCTCGTTATCTCCCACAACATTCTCCTACTGCAACATTCTCCTCTCTGGCCTCCCACTGGTCCATATAGGTGGGGATAGCCATAGAAACGTAGGGCCTGGGGCAAGGGAAGCCCCGTTATGAATAGGTGTACGGCCGTATGGCCGCAGACCTAGTTATAAAAGTTGAGGTAGGAATCTGAACACGTAAGTGTCCAGATTTCATACCGACAGCGGAGAGTGCTGGAAACTAATCTACATTCTAATTTATAAATATATTGTGTCGGGATACATGACGTATGGCATATAATAACTTAATATATTTACATGAAGTAACATCTCTTATGTCAGCCTTTCATTATAGACTACCTGTGCTGGCAAATTATGTAGTCTCCTGGGTCTTATGGATCCCCATGTAATATTTTCCCTTTATGCAAGATCGATCTATAGCATATAGTACATTGTGGAACATGTTGTATATGCAATATTTACATCATTGCACATATGCACAATATTGCACATCTATATAAAACTCATTCTGCTTAAAACTAAATCAACAGTCTGAAGTTGTACCAGAAGCAGAAACGGAAGAATATAAAAGAATTGAAATGAGAATTACACAGCGGATCCAATCCAAAGTTAATGAGATCATGGATAGAAAATAAAGAAAGTTTAGGAGAGATGTATTAGAAGCTCCAGGAACCCAAGAGAAAATCTGAGAGAAGATCATGTAGAACATATAGAAAGAGAACAGACGGAAAAGAACTAACAGCTGTACCCCACAAAATAATAATAGAAGAGAAGAACATAACACTTCAGAAGGATGATACCCACCCCAAAGTCAGAGACAAAATAAAAAGCAAGAGAATAAACCAAAGCAATGAAAACACAACCAGAATGGAGAATGGCAACAACACCGGCATCTCCAAGCACTTGCTCCACCGGTGTATTTGCGTATATTTATGTGCCACTTAACCAGTCACAAATAGAGCGGAGGAGGCAAGCCTGGTTGTAAGAGTTTAAATTAGGAAAGTTTATTCCAGCCTCAGCTTGACTTTGCTGTAATTTGAATATACTGATTCTAGGACGTTTTTCATTCCAGATACAACCGCTAAAAGATTTATTTACATTTTTTGTCTTTTGTGGATAATATGATCGGTAGCATCTGCATTGGACACAGCAATTTTGGAAAATAAATAATTTTCTATAAGCTTGCCCTACCCAAATAAGTAAGCAGAAGCTTTTGCCAGCTATTTATCTCTGCCAAAACACTGGAAATCAGCACCCTCATGTTAATTCTATAAAAAGTGTGGATATTTCTGGGTATTTGCACTCTTAAGTATGTCAGGAAATCTCAGAGTCTCTAGGCCACCAGGGCCTCACATCTAGGATCAACAACATTGCTACAGACTTGGAGCCTCATTTACATTTTGCTAAACTTGCTCAAAATCCCGGGACTTTGGCGGTGATTATGCCATCGCCGTATTCACTAAAGGAAAAGTCCCGGGACAAAAAAGCGCTGTCCCGATTTTTTCAATGGCAGACATAGCAATCGCCGGATTTACTAAGCGTCGCTTAGTAAAATCTCGAGCGACTTGCTATAAAACATCTCCATTTAAAAGCACCTTCTGTGTGTGCCGCTTTCATTGAAAGCAACACACACTTTAGCTGAAAAACACATGTCAACATCTTTCACATGTGTTTATCATATTAAAAATGCATAGCGTAGCATGCTTCTAACCCTTAGCATGCAGGCGCTGATAGTACTTGAAGGCACAGCATGGCCATGTGTTTCATGCCATGCTGTGCCTTCTAGTATTATAAGCGTCAGCATTGCAATGGTTAATGTCATGCTGACGCTTACATAATGTACCCCTTTCCTGTCAAAAAAACATTACATGGTGTCCATTATGTTTTGTCATAAATCTACCAGCATACCCCATAAATACTTGTATACCTGTAGATGCCCCCATTAGTAGTTAAACACCAGTAGTAGCCCCCATTACAATGCATACATCATTAGTAGCCCCTGTTACAATGAAAACTCCAGTAGTAGCCCCTTTTTCAATGTAAACACCAGTAGTAGCCCCCCCCCCGTTATAATGTAAACACCAGTAGTAGCCCCCGTTTCAATGTAAACACCAGTAGTAGCCTCCATTTCAATGTAAACACCAGTAGTAGCTTCTGTTTCAATGTACACACCAGTAGCAGCCCCCGTTACAATGTATCCATCAGTACTAGCCACCCTTACAATGAATCCAGCAGTAGTAGCCACCGTTAGTTTAAAAACACTTGTAGTTGGCACAGTAAACATTTTAATGTATCCGTATTAGTTTAAATAAAATAAAATACTCACAGTTTTGAAGTCCACAGTGTTGCCAGGTGCAGATCTGGTGTCCGGGTCCTCCTCTTCTCCTCGCTGGGCAGTCCAGCAGATCCTTCTTGTGGGTGCCTCCGGCGAATGACTCATGCCATTGCTGGGGCCCTTTTACAGTCTCTGGCGTGGTTTTGATCGCCAGGTTAAACAGAAGTGAGAAAAAGTGACATCCCTGATGAGTGCCTCTAGTCATTGTGACCTTAGAACTTTGAAGTCCCATTTATAAGAAGTGTGATCGTCGGGGAGGTATATAAGTATTTTATAAAATGGGAGAAGATGCGCCCAAATATCCTTGTTTCAAATATTTTTTTGAAGGTGCGTCCACAAAACCTTGTAGAAGGCCTTCTCTGCATCTAGGCTCAGCAGGATGCTCGTTGTGATTAGGCAAAGAAGATGCCACCACTGCCAGAATGGCAGTCCGAACTCCCTTCACGGAGTGCCAGTTATGTGTAAAGCCCATTTGGTGTGGGGTGGACATTCTAGGGAGCATTGACGGAAATCGAGACTATAATGATTTTATTGCAAATATGATTTCCTTTTCAGTAATGTTATAGTCAAGGATGATCATCTTGTAAAATTGGATGAGTTGAGATAGTGCTATATAGGATCCTGTAGGCAGGGCGGATTGGGAAAATAAAGTGGCCCTGGAAAAAATTCAGGAAGTGGCCTCATGTGGGTGGGACCAAATCAAATCATGTAGGCGGTGCCAACAGGAAAGTAGGCTGGATTAGCACAATAATATTAGCCCATGCCCTAAACCATAAATTGTTAAACCTTATTATAATTTTAGTAAAACTACAAACTAAATAAAAACAATAACCGAGTGCATCCAATACACACACTCACACAGTGCATCCCATATACACACACACCGTTGTCAGTCCCCGGTTAGAAACTCTTGTTTTGCGAAATAGGGACATCCAAAAGTTCCTTTTTGGATGTCCCTAATTCGAATGCTGCACGCTTTATAATTTTTTTTTCAGAATGGGTAAGTATGCCGATCGGCATACTTACCCATTCTTATATGGAAATACTACTGCTGCTAAAATCCCGGCGCTGTGCCGCTACCTCCGGACCGCAGGAAAAGGTGAGTAACCTCTCCAGGGTGCGGGGGAGGGAGGGTTAGGGTCAGGCTGCAGGGGAGGGAGAGTTTGGGTTAGGCTACAAGTGAGGGAGGGTTAGGGTCAGGCTGCGGGAGAGGGAGTGCTAGGGTCAGGCTGCAGGGAAGGGAGAATTAGAGTCAGACTGCGGGAGATGGTGGGTTAGGGTCAGGCTACCAGGAAGGGAGGGTTAGTGTCAGGCTCAGGGCCAGATTAAGGCTTCGGGGGGCCCGGGGCATAGGACATAGAGCATAGGACCGGATTCTCACTGAAGAAGAAAGCTTTATAAGTGCGTAGAAATATGAACAGAGCTTCTGTTCGTATTTCTACGCACTTAAGAAGCTTTTTTCTTAAGTGAGAATCTGGTTCATAGTGTTTATGCCCCATAATTATTACACTGTGCCCCTTTATTCTGTATCCCCAACTGGTGTTGCCCCTCTCTACTTACTTTACTTACCTTTAATTACCCTGCTTTCTTCTATCTTCTGACGTCTCTTTATCTTAATCTGTAAATCACAGAGATTAGTCTTGCTCTGCAGTTCTGCTCTTGCCTCTTCTCAAAGCTTGCCTCAGGCTGGCTCTCAGTCTTCTTGCTCTGTTCATCATCGACATCCTCCGAGTCTTGCCGCTCTTCGCTCTTGCTCCTCCTCAGTCCTCACTTGGCTGGGCGTGATGATGTCATGCCTGACTGACACACATAAAGGAAACAGGGGGAGGAGGAAGCCAGGACCCAGCCAGCTTACCTTGCCAGTGCGAGAAGGTGAATTTTCATATATATATATATTTTTTATTTTTTTTCCCTATCTTGTAATTGTATGACAAGCGTTACTTGCAGGGTCAGACTGGGGCATGAAGGGCCCACCAGGGAAAACTGTGATGGAGGCCCACCAAATAGACAATGGGTGTGGTCAAAGGGTCAGGGCCTGAGGATGGCTGCATCAATGATACTTGCAAATAAATTGTGTATCATCTGTTACACCGACAGACTGCTGCAACAGCTCAGTGTTAAAAGTGTATTATACTATTAATTCTCAGTTACAGTGACCCTTATTATTACAGTGAGTATCCTACTGGCATATATACAAGGCAGAGAACATATTACTGATCACCATACAATAAGGACCACTTAAGATAATTGCAACTTCATCCTAGTTACCACCATACAATACAGACTATATCCTAGCTATTGCCATACCATACCATACACACTGCACCCTAGTATCACCATACAATACACATTGCATCCTAGTCATCACCATGTAATACACATTGCATCCTAGTTATCGCCTTACAATACACACTGCACCCTAGATATCATCATATAATACACATTGCATCCTAGTTATTGTCATACAATACACATTGCATTTTAGTGACTGCCATACAATAATAGTTTTAGTTTGTCATTAGCAGTGTCGTCTGCATATAAATGTTGTTTGTTAAGTAAAGCGGCACTAGACTATTTCTATTCATATTTGTCTATCAAAATAGCAACTTTATTCATATGAACAGGAAAAACCTAATAATATAAAAGTAATAGTCTCAATGCATCCATGTAATAAATAGAATAGAAAATAAAAACATTTTACTGGGCTACATTCAATTAAAGCACATTTTTGAAAGTAAAGCTATACAAGGAATAAACTAATAAAGCATAGAAATCTACACATATTAAATATGCCTCCATCCAGCCTTTCTGCCTCTTCCTTCTGTGTGTTTCTCTACAGCCATCCAATATCCTCCTCCGTGTGTGTGTCTCTCTACAGCTATCCAATATCCTCCATGTGTCTCTCTACAGCCATCTAATTTCCCCTCCTTGGGCCTGATCCAGACCTACGACCGCGAGCGCCCGCGACGACCGGAAGTTGTCATACTGCACATGCGCAGTGCGTTTTTTATCCCGTTTTTATGCTCCCGACCGGCGTACGCTCGCTTGTGGTCGTAGGTCTGGATCAGGCCCCATGAGTGTCTCCACAGCCATCCAATCCCCCTCCTTGTGTGTGTGTGTCTCTACAGCCATCCTTTCCTGCCCTCTTTTCAGTCAGCCTTATAGCCCCTCCTTCTGTGTATTCAAGCAGCCTTATTACCCCTCATTCAGTGTATCCAACCAGCCTTATTACCCCTCATTCAGTGTATCCAACCAGTCTTATTACTCCTCCTTCTGTGTATCCAACCAGCCTTATTGCCCCCTTCTTCTGTATCCAGTCAGTCTTTTGCTCCTTTTTGTATTGTTTTCCATCAGCCTTATTGCCCCTCCTTCTGTGTATCCATTCAGCCTTATTGCCCCACCTTCTGTGTCCAGCCAGCCTTATTGCCCCCTCCTTCTGTGACCAGTCAGCCTTTTGCCCCTTTTTTATTCTTTTCAGTCAGCCTTATTGCCCCCTCCTTCTGTGTATCCAACCATCCTCATTACCCATCCTTCTGTGTGTCCAATCAGCCTTATTGCCCCTCCTTCTGTGTCCAGCCAGCCTTATTGCCCCCTCTTTGTGTCCAGTCAGCTTTATACCACCTCCTTCTGTGTATCCAACCAGCCTTATTGCCCCTTCCTCGTGTATCCAACCAGCCTTATTGCCCATTCCTCTTGTTTCCAAGCAATATGTTTGCCCTCTATGTGTCCAGCCATTCTTATTGCCGCCTCTTTATGTGTCCATGAGATAAATCAGGAAGAAGATTTTCCCGCACTAGGTAACTAAATCTTATGACTGCTTCTTTTTATATTTAATCAATTAGAAGTTATTAGGTACTTCTTAAATCATCAGAGAGGTTGGTGTTCCAATGCACTAAGTTTAAACATTTTTACAAAAGAGAAAAAAAGTAGTGCTTACAAATGGGCACACAGGAACATTCATATGGGACAATAGAAAAAAATAACTTTTATTAGAATTTCTAACATGCATGCATTACACTCACCCACACATAGCATAACATACATGCATACATGCATTACACTCATCCACACATTACATGCATACATTACATGTATGCATTACATTCACTCACACACAATGCACTACACACACACATACTTGTACCTGATAACAGTGAGGAGCCAGTAGCCCTGCCCTCAGAGACAGGAAAGGGATCTTCTTACAGTTGCCAGGGGGCATTTCCAGAAGTTTTAACAAAGAAACAGGCAACCAATCACAAGGCTGCCTGTTGCTGAATGGGGTGGAGGCTGTCTCACGATTGGCTCCCTGTTTCCCTGGCAACTGTAAGCTCCTGCCTGTCTTTTGATGAGATTTTAGCAGCTGCTGCCTTACTCATTGGCCCAATTCTGACACAGCGCTGTGGAGGCCTCTCAGGGGCAGGGTGTTATGAGAGGCCTCCACAAATCGATGAAAGATGTGTCAGCCATTGTGAGTGAAATCTATTTGTATCTCTGTGTACCACCCTCAAACTTATGGTCTATCACGGAAGGACTTGAAAGGGTATCCGTTCTGGGTTCCCGGGGACGTGATAGTGGTTCAGCAAGGTAGCAGAAGTTTTGGGACTTTATGTAGGACTTGCTCATGAGTCAGTGGCCAAAGGATAGACAGTTCAGGTTTGACTTGGCTGGACAAGGCAGGCTTGACTGGACTGGACAAGACAGGCTTGGCTGGACAGGACTTGACCTGAACTGGAGTTGAACGAGGCAAGCTTGACTGAACTGGACTTGAGCAGGATTGGAATGGACCTGACTTGACCAGGAATGGATATGAACTAGAACAAGACTTGACTTGACCTGGATTGGACCAGGAATGGACTGGACTGGAGCTTGACTTGACTTGACCTGCACTGGACCAGGACTGTACTAGAGCAAGGCTTGACTTGACCTGGACTGGACCAGGAATATACTGGACTGGAACAAGACTTGACTTGATCTGGAGTGGACCAAAACTGGACTGGAGCAAGGCTTGACTTGACCTGGACTGGACCAGGAATAGACTGGAACAAGGCTTGAATTGACCTGGACTAGATCAAGAATAGATTGGACTGGAGCAAGACTTGACTTAATCTAAAGTGGACCAAGACTGGACTGGAGCAAGGCTTGACTTGACCTGGACTGGACCAGGAATGGACTGGAGCAAGGCTTGACTTGACCTGGACTAGATCAAGAATAGATTGGACTGCAGCAAGGCTTGACTTGACCTGGACTAGATCAAGAATAGATTGGACTGGAGCAAGGCTTGACTTGACCTGGACTAGATCAAGAATAGATTGGACTGGAGCAAGACTTGACCTGCACTGGACCGGGACTAGATTGAACTTGACTTGACCTGGACTAGACCAGGAAAGAATATGACCAGGATTTGACTTAACCTGGATTGGACCAGGAGACAGGAACTGGAACAGGACTTGACTTGACCTGGATTGGACCAGTAATAATAATCTGCAGACAGCAGAGGTCAGAAGCTGAAATAGTAGTCTGCAGACTGTTCACTGCTGACTGGGACAATCAGGCTGATTACTGCTGGCTGGTTTTGCAGGCTGATTTCTGCAAGCTGAAGACTGCAGAGATCTCCCAAGGAGTAAACAAGAACCAGGCACCTTGAATGACCAAGTTGTTCTGGCACTGGATACAGTGCTCTGAGTTTATATAGGGCACCCTGGCTCTGGATTGAATAGTCAGATCATGTACTTCTCCTGGCTTGCTCCCAGTTGGCTGCTGCAAATCACGTGCACAGATCCAAGATGGTGGCTCCCATACACATTTGGGCTACATGGTACAGACCTTGCAAACAAGAATGACTATACTAGTAGCTGGTCCTACATTAATTGAATGACCTTTGCAAATATTTACTAATTGTGTATGCTCATTAAAGAGAGTCCACTTACTTGTGACATTTCTAGACAGTGGAATGCTTAACTGGATCAAGTATATCTAGATAAGATCACCAAGGTACAACAGGTATCTTTCTTTCATGCTGGCATTATTGCATTTTTCAATCTATAGGCAATATCACTGCTGAACAGATGGAGGTTCCACATTCTCTTCCACTTGTACTGTGCTATATGAACCAGCTCTAAGAATAGCATTATATATAGTTTACATAATCAGTAGGAAACTGATGCTGCAAGTGCATTTTGTCTGTAAACATCCTGAGTAGACAAGCTAGGAAAACATGAAAGAGAAGCCGAGAAGCTCTTTCAGCTGATGAGCAATGACTGGATATTGCTCATGTAATGGCTAATGTCTTCAGGCAATTGGTCTCCACTTCCTTACAAGTGTTAACTTTATAAAGATAACAGATAAATTGAAATCCAGTTCTTTATATGCATTTGTTATAGTATACTTGAAAATACATCGCATCTGCCTTCCATCATTCTCATGTCTAATAAATAAATTAAAATAATGCTTTCTCCTTTTAACCATATTAACTATAATCGGAATAAGGATCAAGCAGATGTCAAGGGTCAGGAATTCAGCTATTGCTATCCTTTGACATTGTAGGATGATGGGGCTAATGCTTTGTAAGCGACCTCTGACCCCACAGTGAGTCTACAAAGGTCAGTATTTGTCTTCAGCAGCACAAGAAGAAACTCAATACCTTCTACACTATCGCTTTCTACCCAATGTAAGTGCTTCAACACTTTCAACAGCATGTCAGAAAAGAAAAGTAACCCATCCATATCATTGGTACATAAACAAGTACAATATAGAATGATAGGCCATGTAGTTCCGGATAAAGCATACTACAGCATATACATTGTTTAACAATACACTATTGTGGTGTATCAATTAATTTGTCACAAACTAGTTATTTGTAAAACTATTTATGTGTATACAGTTTATACATAGATCAGTGGTTAGAAGTCATCAGTTTCTATAATGTAATTCAAACAATTATTAGAAGTTCATTTATATCTTTCTAAAATATATTTTCAGATTTTTTTAGAATGAGGAAATATTTACCAAAACAAGTGATAATTCGCTTTACTAATACTTTAGCAACATTGGGGTATCAAAGTTAAGCACTAAGGACGTGATTCACACTTAAGAACACGATAGGTTCCTAAATATACGCAACTAATAGCAATGAAACTCCCTCGGCACGCCCCCGATTTTGAGGTTCTTATGTGACTTATGAGTGCCATAGGGCTCCCTTAACTGTAGTTTTGCATTTCAATGCGTAGGGCGTCTATTTAGGAACGTAAGTGCATAACCGCGCCCTCGTTGCGTGATTTAAATGCCTCCCTCCAGCCATTTCTGCGCATCGTCCTATTGACTTATTCATAGAACGCCCATTTCTGCGGATGTTACTGCAAACCTACAGACTAGGTGCACAGTGCATAAGTATGTAATTTACGCACTGAAGTCCAACGTTAATAGCGTAGAAAAGTTACTACGCATGCGCATTTCATCCGTTCTTAAAAAAAAGGCACCTAAAATTCAAATCACGGAAATTGCGAACATAAGTCCAATGCAAATAACGTATGAAAAAGTTACTACGCATGCGCATTTCATCCGTTCTTAAATATACGCACCTAAAATCGCAAGCATTCTTAAGTGTGAATCAGGTCCAAAAGGCCATATTCACAGATCTGTTAGTTAAACGTACCCAATTATATGCACATACGTTGCAAGGCAACACCCATGACACTCCCCTCACACGGACGGGTTGTCGGTGACTTACGCCTCCATAGGGCACCCGTATCTCTACGTATGCATTTATGTGCGTATAATACTTATACGTGTGTATGTAACTAACCGTGCCCTTAAATGGTCATTTCATGTCCATACGGATTTCAACCACGCCCCTCCGCACGTATATGTCCCCTAGTGCGATTCACAAGTACGTGACTAATGGACTTTCGTGCATAAATGCAACGTAAATAGCGTAAATAAAGTTACTACGCACGTGCAGTTCACCCGATCCTAAAATTACACACGGAACTCAGCGCAAAAACATATCTGTTGAATACAGCCCTAAGTATTCAAGAAGTAGATCACAAAGTATAATAACATTATAATAAACATTAGCTTCTATTACTCTGACTGCTAATAGCTGGTATCTGATTGGTTGTTATGTTCAGATTTTGTTCCACTAACACTATCACTTACAAGGGGTAAACCAAAGAAGGTGATTTTATGCAGCTTCTCTCCATTCAAGAAAGCTTTAAATGGCAATTCTGAATGGACCATAATACTATATCATGAACATCAAAAGAGCGGGGGGCATCAATCCTGCGGCTTTTAGCAGCTGTTATTGAGCTTTTGTACCACACACATACACCAGGCCTTTGTAGCGTTCCTACAATCCCCCAAAATCATCATTACAAGAATAGGAGGGTTAGAAGATTGGTTACAAAAGTCTCAACGCTGCTTTTCTTTGGTCTGACAGTGAATGGTTAAAAGACCTGAATTGAAGGTACAGATATTTTAATAATGGAACTGTATCCAGTAATTTCACAGCGAGACTCAGAGGAATGTTAAGATTCCTGCAATTACATCAGTGGAAGCCTCAACAATAGGATCACTTTTGACTTACAATTGCACTAGCTCAAATATAATAAAAAAAACAAGTGCTGACTAGAAGTGTATTTAAACATCAGCAGCTTCTGGGTTTTTTTTTGTTTTCTTTCTCAAAAGCTGTTTCTTCAAGACATTCCTTATGTAAACAGCGATGTAGTTTCATCAAATCCTAAGCTAAGTCACATACTTGCACAGCGTTAAACATACAGCAATGTATTTTTCTTGTAGGTGTGGTCAGAGACATAGAGATGCTGTTTGAAATAACATTCCAGATCTCGATTTAATAAAAGGGAATATTGAAAAACTTTGTATCTCCCCTAATTTGAAGCACCGGTAAAGTACAATACTTAGAATTATGAAAGGTATGATAATGCATTAAAGTCTGTAAAAGGTTCACAAATAATTGTACACCCTTCTTTTGGTAGATTAAAGAAAAAGGGACCAGATGATGGGAGCCAGTGGGAAGTGGTAGGGGCTGTATCTGAAGCATTGGAACAGAATTTGAGGATGCAGAACATAAACCATACAGCCACTCAGTCTGTTTCCAAGCTGGAAAAGCCTTGTTGGCTATTCTGTGCATGCTTAGCCTGAAGTTGCCCCTTCCCCCAACCACTGCCCTAGGCCTAATCGTAACATGTTCATTGCTTTCCATAGCAATAAATAGCTTGCCCCTTTTATTCAAACTTCAGGCGATGTATATTTTAGATTAGTGTAATCAATAGTAACAAATATGAGTGAAATATAAGGGTTTCAGTATTTCTTAACATATTAAATGTCTTGTGATACCTTCCCATTCCGTCTTTAATCATTGAAAACATTGCTTAATAATTAAAAATAAGTTAATATTTGAAATTAATATTTCTTCTCATTTTTGCACCTCTACCCATATTTCTTTTGTTCATGGTTGTGGTTTTGAGGCCAATTACAAACTTCTATAAAAGTACAATTCATTCAGTGTCTTTTAGGACGTGAACACACTGGGATTTTTTTTTAACACAATCAGATCTCTATAAATCATTTAACTCATGGACCATTCAGCTGCAGGATGCACAAATGCACACTACAATTTGCCAGTTACCTGAAAGAATTTTCGCATACGCTCGTCGTACGCTCGCTTGCGGTCGTTGCTCTGGATCAGGCCCAATATGAACCCCCCAAATATGCAGGAAAACGAAGGAGGATTCTTGCTCTCAAGATCAGAACACAGTACACACTAAAGATTTCTGCTGACATCATGATATTCCCGATCGTGAATACTAGGTGCTCCTAAAAATCTAATCCCAAGATTTTACAGCATCGTTGGACCATACAAACTTTTAAGATGTCGGCCCTGACTGTTGTCGTGTGATTGACACAATAATCCTTATGGGCCATTATCCAGACCTAAGCACACTAACGTATTTACACTAGCCGCTGTGGTAAAATCGCCTTTTTGTATGTACTGCACATTTACGCAGCAGGTGTTAAGCAACGTAACTCTGATCGTACTTAACTTCAGTGTAAATACGAACAAAGGGACGGGTGTTACATCCAGCAGCGCTGGGACCGGAGCTTACCTTCGGTTCCATTGACGCTGCACTTTCTCTCCTCTTCCTGCTGTGTGCCGTACATGCCGCTGACGGCATGTAAACAATCCCAGATGTCCAGCGGCGGGTGCGCGCTCTATCTATTCCGTCTTATGGCCGTTTCCCCGCTTCAGTGTCACTCTGTTCTGGCTGCTGGCCAATCAGGGACCAGCAGCCTCTATTTAAATCTCCTTCCCCCAGCTCACGGCGCCGATTATAGCTTCTGTTTTACAGTGCTGTAGTCTGCTATATCGTGTGCCTGGTGCTCTTGCCTAGTGATCTGACCGTTGAGTGCCCTTTATCCTGATCCCATTCCTGCCTGGTTTATCTAGAGTGTCCTATCCCTTCTCTCTCTCCTTCATGTATTTATCCTCTCCCATTTGCCTGCCCTTATTCCTGGTGTGTATGTCTATGTTACCCCTTTGGGGGTCCCGCTGGATGCCTGTGCGTGTGTATGCCTTTGTCCATCTTGTCTTGTCCTGTGAACCATCTTCTGTCCGCCGTACCTTGTTCAGTGTTAATTGTCGTCCGTCGCAGGTCAGTTCCTTCTGACCTGCTCCCTCTTTTCTTGCATTCATCTCTTCCCCGGTTTGGGTACTCACCTCTGGTGTCTTGTTTCTCTGTTCCGCGGGTCCGGTTCAACGGGGTACGACTTACGAGGTTATTGGGCAGCAGCCAAATCCATCCCCACCATCAGGGGCTCTGGTGAAAACCCCCCGATAATAAAGTTTACGTACCCCGGCAGCCGACTCAGTCACGCTACCTCATTCTTCCGTGGTCACCCTAGTACTCACCGAGGTAATCCCGAGGTAACACTCCAATTCACTGATCTCTTCACGACCACTCCGGTTCTCATCCTGATAAACCCGGAGTGTCGTAACAACGGGTCAACACGACACCCGGAAATACGCTTTGTAAGCAGAGGGAGGCATTTAAATTGTACAGTATGGGCCGAGTTAGTCCGTTACGTACTTCAATCCATGACGTACATCTGTACTTGCGCTTGGAAAAGTTAAGGTAGGGTTTGGTAAACGTAAAACGGGTAAACTTCGTACGAGCGAGGGGAGTGCCTAGGGGAGTGCATAGTGCTTACGATAGTGTTATGCGGTCGAACGTAAAATGAACTTAGGTCTGGATCTGGCCCTTTATACCTTACAATTAAATTCCATTCAGCTTCAGTGCTGCAATACAGCATACGTGGTACCTGCATAAATCTTCCTTTCATTTGTCAAAAATCTATTTTAAAGTTGAAACAAAACCAATGAATTTTCCCTTATAAGGAGACACCCACCAACCCTGCGTTTCTCCTATAGCAGGTCCCCAATAGCTTCTGTTGTATTCACTACAGCAAATTAATGGTCAGTTCCCAGAAAATATCAATTTGCTAAACTTTTATTGACTAAAGCAAGCATTGCTGGTGCAGTGCAAGTGCATATTAGATGGGCTGATGCTGGAGTATTTCCCTATAAATGCTAACTTCACTAGAATCTGACTGAACTGTTTTTTACCAAGGGAAACATTCAAAGCATTTGGTTGCTAAGGACAATGTAAACATATTCCTTTTGTTGTTCTGCTTTACCCCTCTGGCAATGTAGCAGTTTACAATTATTTACCCAATATATGACCTACACACTGCTTTTAAAAGATTTTAAAGAACAAGCGGCATGTTATTTCCTTGCTGGTGGCAGAATGATTTATATGTATTATGTATGCGACGAACCCCATTCCTCTAGGACTTTATAATACATTTACTGATACAGCAAGTTTTCATACAAATCCTAATAATGCACAGCAGAAATAACAACCAATGCAAATTAAATTGTACAAATTTCTGCAACAGTGGCATAGTTGCTATCCTTGTCCTGGTAACAGTACATTATATGTAATATATATATATGTATATACATGTAGCACTCCCAAAAATCAGCTTACTTTAGTTAAGGATGATCTGAAATGCAAAGATCAATAAAAAAAATCCCCCAAATTAGTCATTTTGGGTTTACGTCTAAAGTGGTGACATTCTGAATTTTTTCATATTATCAATAATAAAATGTTTTAAATGTTTATACTGACCTTAAATTGGATCCAGCCCCCTTCCCCCCCACGTGCGGGGATCTTTCTCTCCCTGTCACTCCCCTCTCTTGTGTGTAACAAGTGTGACTTCCGCTGCCATAAGGCAGCATGAAGTCACACTTGCGGATCAGCGGTTCGTCCAACTACTGATCCGCTCGTCAGAGGGTGGTGACACTTTGCATGATTCCCCCCCCCCCCCGTCCATGTTAGCGAGCAGAGGGGAAGCACAGCCCCTTTGATCTTAAAAGCCATCGTATGGAACAAAGTTCTGTACCATGGTTGTTACGTTAGTTAATACATGCGCCCTTCAGTCCATTCAGCCTACTTACTCACCTTGCGTGCGTAAGAGGGCAATCGTTCCCATGTCTGGATCCAGACCCTTTTTTGTAAACTGCTACCAAGTTGCAAAGTATAAAAGACCCCCTTGGAATAATCACCTGTATAGTGAAGGTTTATGAAACAAAGGGAGCCATAGAATGTTTATATTCTTTACAAAGTATAAAAAACAAATAGGGTAAAATGTCATTTCCATGGAATATTAATACTAAAATTTACATGAACATACGCAACACGAATGATAACAAATCTTGGCACACCTTCTGTCCTATTTCTTTAATATAAGCAGTCTCATTATATAATTATGAAACTATATGATTCAGAATGTCTATTGTAAAATACTTTTGTGATGCTTAGTAAGTCATTTTTAATTAAGTTTGTGCATCCACTGTCACTAACACGAAGCTGATTTATTTTTACATTGAAAACATTTAAATGCATAATAATTCCAATGACTTTCTGTTTCTCTGTACTGCCCTCTCTATTGAGCTATTTGCAATCCAAGAATATAAGGTAACATACAAGTGTATGCTTATACTGAATTTACGTGCTATACATTATTAAGGAGAATGGCTTAGCAGAAACATGAGTTTGTATTACTCATATGCCTGGTAAGCATTCATTATTATGGTACATTGTATTTTGGCAATAGGCTGTTATACATATCAAAAAGTACCTCTGTCCACTCGTATACCATACAAATTTTTTTTTTATCTACTGGCTGTAATTGTATGTCTCGTACTCTCTATTTCAGTTGAATTACGACTAATTAAATATGTATCTAACTAGTTTTTTTTCCATAAAGCACCATCATTATTATTATGTAGTGCTCTACAATTTATGCAATAATTTATATAATTCCCTGCCCCCAGTGAAGCTTAAGGTTAGTTTTTAGTCAGCAGTCAGTTAACCTACAAGCATGCTTTTGGAGTGTGGGAAAACACTGGAAGAACACCCACAAAGATATGGGGAGAACATACAAACGATAAGGCCTTCTCTGGGAATTGAACTCATGACCTCAGGGCTGTAAGGCAATCCAATAAATGTTTTTCACCTTAAACTTTTTGCTGCTCCTCTCATCTGCTAATGCCTTGGGCCCCGATCCAGAACTACGGCCGTCTGTGGAATTTTCTGAAAGATGGCTACTGCGCATGCGTAGTAGCTATTGTACGTAATCTACGTATCATTTCGATACGTAGATTGCGTATAAGACTTTCTGAAAATTACGGCCGTCTGTGTAAGACGGCCGTAGTTCTGGATCCGGGCCTTGG
>WWET01001162.1:116810-147188 GCA_011038615.1 Limnodynastes dumerilii
GTGTGATTTTGTTGGCATCACATTCAACTACGTAAAGAACAAAGTATTTAATAAGAATACTTCATTCATTCAGATCTAGGATGTGTTATTTTTGTGTTCCCTTTTTTTTTTTGAGCAGTGTATAATCTGACTTTTTTCAACCGCTTGTGTTGAGTCTGCTCTGAAAAATCATATACATTATTATGAACCGCAATTGAAGACAATTAGATGTTACAAAGTAGGAGAAGGTCATAAAATGTTTAAATGCTTCCAGAATTCTGATATGAAAGAAATATAAGAGAAAAACTATGTCTATGACCTAGTTCTGTCTCTGAAGAGTCGTGGTTTGCTGGTACAATGGTCTGTTTTGATCTGGTTTGTTTTGAATGGTTTGTTTCTGATCACCCTATGGCAGCTGAATGGTGTCTGCTGGCAATTGCTGTCAGCCTCCATTTTGGACTGCTGCAACTCATAGTTGCAAAGAGTGATCCACCGACAGGTAAGCACTTCCATTCTAGCCCTACCCTTAACCCTTACCTAACCCAAACCCTCTGTTTCCTGAAGCCTTACCCTAACCTTCCCCTTTTTGAGCCATAACCCTAACCATCCATGTCCCGCAGCCTAACCCTAACCTTCCGCTTAAGCCCTATTCCTCCCTTCTTGAAGCCTAACCCTAACCTCAGCCCAGCGCAGCCTCTACAGCCTGCCGCTATTGGGAATGGGTGGAAATAGGTATAGCAATTTTCTATGTACTGATCATTTCTGGCAATGATACAGCCGCCATTCAGCTATCAGCTGCATCATTGTAGAAATGGGGCCAGCCGGACTGGCAATCAGATACCGTATTCACAGATGCGTGTGTATAAAGTACGCTAATATACGCATGTACGCGGCAAGGCAACTCCCATGACACTCCCCTCACACGGACGAAATTTCAGTGACTTACGCGTCCATAAGACAACCTTAATCTACATGTGTAGTTACGTGCGTAAGTTACTTATGTACGTGCATACATTACTGACCGCGCCCTCAAAAGGCCATTTAAATGCCCCCCGCCCACTTTCACGTAACTTTGCACGTACGGAAGACAACCATGTCTATCCGTACGTATGTGAATAAGTGAGAATCAGAAATCTGTGCCTAATTCTCAGGGCCGGATTGAGGGCCATGTGGGCCTGGGGCTGAAAATTATCAAGGGCCCACATTATATAGTATGCTTTGCAGGAGGATGTCCGTTCCTGACATTCATCCTTATGCAGCGTTTGGGAGGGCCTATTTTCAGATGGAGGCTTGGAGCTTTAGTCCCATTAGCCCCATTGTTAATCTGGCCCTGCTAATTCTTACGTAACTGGGGTCGAAAAAGTTCCCGACCCTAAAAATACGCACGCAAACAATAGCAAAATCGTATCTGTGAATCCGATCCCACATCCCCTCTGAAGTATAAAAAGTTGAATTCTGATCATTTCTTTTTCATTTATTCAAGAATGGCACTAATTGTTCTTTATTATTATTATTATTATAAGGAGACTTGTGCTGAATTTAAGATTCAGTTGTCCTTTAGCTTATATAAATAAATTATTCTCACAGTATCCTATTTGATTTATGTTTATAGAGCACTAAGTACTTGGATTATTCCTAAAAGTTCTCATGTTTAAATTATTAGTAAACATCAAAAGTGAAAAAGTATTTGGTAGAATAAAGTGTGGTTGGTGGAAAGGTCATTCCAGTTTATACATATCAAATTGTAGCTGCGGTCTACAGTATACTTTTCTGTGGTGTGGTGTAACCGTAAAGTGCCAAGTCTCGTACCGCAAACAAACTTTAAAATAAAATTCTTCAAAAGTGTCTACACTCTATAGACACTATGTGTCACTGTAATTAATGTGAAAAAGAATTCAACCTCTTTTATTCACCCAAGATATACAAGATAAATGAACTGAAGCAATTTATTGATTTTTTTATACATTTTATATACTATAAGTGGCATTTACTAAAATAACGCAAAGATGGTAATGTGAAGCGATCATGGAAACCAGAGGTCAGTTAGCTTTTATTAGTGTAGTGCAAGTCTGCCAATTAAATATTATGGTCCGTATTCAGAGCTCCGGCCGCATTGCATATGCGTTTGGAGTTTACCGATATGAACTACTGCGCATGCGCAGTAATTTCGTTACGATATCTACGTTACTTTTTGCAAGGTAGATTGCGTATACACGGTCTTAAAGCATGCACAGTGGTATACGGCCCCATGTGTGCAGTGTTAATGGATTGTGATGTGTATAATGACTCACATGATGGTTGTATCTTTGTATAACCTCCAGGAACACAGTTGGACGGTCTTGCACTGGCTTGGTAAAGATTTGAAGCAGATATCCATTATCATCATAATCAACCAAAATTTTTAGCTCCTGCAAATAATAGCAAAGATAGTATTAGTAAATCTAAAACAATATTTTTTATTACTTTGCAGCGTACATTATTTTGAATAGCAGCTATATGCTTATAATTACCTGTAGCACATTAATGTCTTCTTTTACTGTGATCTTGGCACTTTTTAATTTTATTCTGAGCTCGTCGTAATAGGCGTCAGGGGTGTAAAGGAACTCTATCCCACGAAATTTCAGATTCCTCACCTGCAGAAATATTTCAATGAAAGTAGTAGTATTCTTGTTAGAAATAATTGATGAGCAAATGCAGAGCTCAAGGTACCTGATATAAACTCAACCTGTATTCTTACAGGACTTAAGCTGCGTACACATGCATTTCATTTCAGAAGATGCAATATATTTTGATGACATTACCAACTTAAGTCCAAATAAACTTTCCAATTCATGCATGATTTACCAGCTAGACCTGTAATTTTCTTTTCCCATTGCTCAAAAATGTTTGAATATGCACGCCCACAAAGTACTTGCAGAATCGCTGTACAGAAGGTTGGGACACGATACACACTAATGATTTAAACAGACATCGTGACATCATTGATCAGTAAATTTCAGACTTTCCAAAAATCCAATCAAAAGATTTAATGCTTTCTATAACGACTTTCCAGCATTGTTACCCCATACACAGTGGTAAGATGTTGCTGCAAATTGTCGTTTATTGTGTGATCTGAACAATAATTGTTTAAAACACGTAATGTGCATCCAGCTATATATTAATTAAATAATTGTATACAATTCATAGTGGTAGTTTGATTATGACAACATCTGGGCATAGCAAATATGTTGGATATCTATTGGATTCAGTGCAACTGCAACTCTAGATATTAGTGGGTTTTTTTTGTTTTACATGTAATGAGGAATGATGAAAGTAAGAGTGCTACAAGTAAATTTTTACTGCAGTTCCCATTATACAAATATCAGAGTTTGGTTCTGTGGTTAGAACGGCCCTTTTTCAAAAGGGCTGTTTTATACCAGCCAGTTCCAAACTGCCTCTCATATCGATTGCTTCTGCCTCGCTAAGGAGAAGCAATCCATCATTCCCTGGACGAAGATGCAGCAGCGAATGGTAAGTGTTTATGTAACCCCCAACCCTCAGAGGCGGCCCTAGGTTTTGCGGGGACCTAGGTGAAAAATTAGAAGGGGCCCCATCAAATAATCTCCCAATCTCTGCCTCTATCTCTGCTGGCAGCCTTCCGAGACCTATGCCATCTCCGGGGCTAAGTTCAGCTTTACCGTGGCAACCAGACACCCACTTTTACTTCCCTCTTACAGAGTCCTGACCCCCCCGGCTATAGTCTGTGACCAGGTTATTTGCGCTGTCCAGTCAGTGACCTGCGGGGCCCTAGGCCCTATGCCTAGGGCCGCCTGTGCAAACCCTTATCCTAATCATCCCCCTAACTCCCCCTCCTCTTCCATTACCCTAACTCTAACCCTCTCCTACCTGCAGCCTGACCCTAAGACTTCCTTCCCCACAGCCTAACCCTAAGACTCCCCTCCCGCCAGCCTGACCCTAAGACTCCCCTACCCATAGCCTGACCCTAAGACTCCCCTCCCCACAGCCTAACCTAAGACTCTTTAGAATCTAGCCTGTAATACCTTTTTTTGCGGTGGTGTAACAGATCTACGGCAGTGGTTTTCAAATTAATGAATGGATAAGTATGCCGAAAAATAAATTCAGCATACTTACCCATTCATTAGTAAAACTTTCTAATTATTAATATTTTCAAAATAGAGACATCCGAATATGAGCTTTCATATTTCGAAAATTGAATTTTCATGCCGGAGAATGCATCCCCAAATATTAGTATGCACAACATTTTAAGTATTAGTTCCTTCAAAACTAATAGAGAAAAAAGTAGACTTAAAATACATAACAACATTTATGTTCTAAAACATATACAGATATTCATGCACAGACATGTATATATAAACACACCACCCTTTTAGTCAAACAGCAAAAGAGATCAAAGCCTTAGTCACAGGAGGGCTCGCCCCTCCCTCACTGAATTACTCACTGCTTTGATGATGTCGGAAGTGTTAAGAGCAATGTGCTGTACACCAGCTCCACCATAGTAGTCCACATATTCCTGGAAATTAGTGAAGTATATGAGATTCATACATTACTTACTGTATACAATTATGTCTTTTACCCCCCAGTTCTAGACTGTCTTGAATAGTGTAAGAAAAAGGAACATGTTTAAAATGTACAGATATTCTCATATGCAGGAAAGCTTTCTTCATTCAGAATGTGTACTGTGCTACTTACACATGCTACTGGGAATGCAAAGGGCTACATTACCTGCTTATCTAGAGTGTCCGTGTGTTAACACTCTGGCTCAGGCGCACAGTGATTAAGTGCAAACTTGTACATTCATAAGGTCTTTTATAGGCAAATAGAATGAGACAGAGTTTATAACCAGAGAGAGAATTACATTTCATTGTGGATTGTTTCAAGATAAGTTTTATAGTAAAGTGAAGCTTCATATATTCCATGATGAGAGATATCCTGGAGCAACTGACACCTGATGAGGGCCATTGGGAGCAGGTAAGCCCGCTCTTTCAATAGGATTCTTCTAAGAACTAATGGCCTGACACAGAAATAACAAAGTCACCTGACTTGCGCAAGCTGCTTGCAGAAGTTGGGTGAATTTCTGGCAGTGCACATGCGCACCAAATGTTCTGCAACAGAACTCCTATCGAACTGAACTCAGCGGAGGAGGGCAGTACCATTCATCAGCATGCCTAATCCCTGCACAAGGGAGGGCATGGAAATAATGCACAGATCTGTGCAGAGACTAGGTAGGGTTCTGGACATGAAAGTGTACAGAACTCCGCACATGAGAGGAGTGACAGGGGCATTAACCCATGCGGACCTACAGAACTGTATGCATATGGAAAATACATAGAGGTGTGGATTAGGTCTAAGTTATTAGTGGAAATGATGGAACTGCCGGGTTTGTTGGAGAAGCTGAGCCAAGCACTAGAGAAATCACTGCTTCACTAATGCCAAAATGAAGGGAGTGAGCAAAAATATAATGATGTTTACAACCTTTGTTTCTTAAATGTAAATACATCTTTGTTTTTCATGAATTTCATATATTGAGAGAGAAAAAGTGAGACACTGCAAAACTGTAATTTTATTCTTCACATCATGAAATATACGGCACACTTTGTTCAGGATGACACTGATGGCTAGACATAGACCTCCTGCCTAGTCTGGCATTGTTTGCCCAACCCACAGCAACAAAACTTGTTTTATCCTCCTGCTCCCAAGCACTGCAGAACCAGTAAAGAAAATAACAAACAAATGATACCCATGTGGTGTACCCGTGTGCTGTGTGAGAGACTCAATGTGAATTTAACCATATCCACCAGCCTGTACCTGCAGATTCTTTCACATTCTCCTGTGCAGGACAGGTGTGGCAATATATTAATTTCCCCTTTATCCAATTAAGTAAACGGACTTAAAGGGGGGCCGTGTGGTGCATGGATTCTATCTGAGTAATTGAATAATATAATGAACTGTAGGGTGGCTTTAAATTTCCTTTAATTAATGGATTAAAAATTGTTGAATGTGTGAATGGCCAGCAAGATAACTATGGGCAGATACGTTTATTCACCTGTTATTAGTGTTATTAGTGTATGGCTCCACTGCATTTGTTAGTTTAGTTGTATAAACTTGTATAAACTTGATATCCAACATAACAGAATCATTTTCTACCTGTATCTGTGACTTTTTCTTCCCAGGGGCTGGTTCGTTTATTGGCATTTTGATAGTTTCCTCATAATTTGTTACCACAATTGAGCGCAGAGCACTGTACTGTGTATGAACCTGTTTGTCATCTACTGACCAAAATCTGTGGAACAGCAGGGATTTTTGATACCTAGACATCAAAACAAGAAACACAATAGTAACTTTTTTCACTTTATAGTAATTTCCAGTAAACATTTAAAAGGAGCATCATTTTTTTTCATGCACATCTGGGATATTGAATTATATAACTTATCTTTTAAGATGCTAAACAATGGTATAATGCATTGTTTCATGCATGTATCATGCACCTGTTTGCATTTACCTATAAATTGATTGAGCAACTTCCATTTTGTGTGCATACTGTTTGTGAGCTTGTCTGGGAGCAGCAGCTGAGAGGGGGAGTTGTTCCACAGCAGCTAATTTGGAGGCTTTGAGGGGTGCCTCCTAGTTAAGTTTGGTGACCCAACATTGAGACTCTCATTCTTAGAGTTAGGACCACCATATGCAGAAATGCCTTGATGGTGGCTTAACATATATTTGTGCAAATATGTGTAAGGGACGTTTCTGCATTTATTTTACAGATAGAACACTATAGATTCTGTTATTGGTTAATGGCAGTGTTGCTGGGGCATTTCCTTTCCTGTGTTTCTGTGGCTAGCAGATTACCCCTGCCTTTCATTCACCTGTTTGTATTTACCTATAAATTGATTGAGCAACTTCCATTTTGTGTGTATAATGGTATAATGGCAGCAAAAAGTTTAACTAAACACCCAAATGAATGAAATTATGCACTATGATAAATGTATAAATAAACAATGAACATTGTTTTTATATATTTATCTGCCTATTGACCAGAGTGTTTTTGCGGCTTTGTAATTGAACCAGACATAACTCTTGGGTTTGTTGGATTTGCTTATATATAATTCATGTCTTTGTACAGGAAATATAATTGTATATTTTACATAGACAAAAGGCAAGAAAATAGGAATGCTATACTTATAAATAAGAATTACCATATTTACTGTAATGGATTTGACCTCAGAATTTACACCATCAAATTTATGGTATTTTTTATTACCTCTGGCAGTGCTGTATTTCATGTCTACAGAGTGCTGCAAAGCAGCTTCCAGGGCAAATTCCAATTGCTCAAAGGTTTGCACAGGTCAAATTGAGCACTTTGTTTTAACGGTTGTGTGCCTAGAAAGTTTATTTAAAGCCACACATTCCTATTGTTAGAATCAAAAAGTTGTAATAGCCTAAATTGATCTTTACTAATATAACACATGCTGTATTGGCTGTTTATCTGAGGCTGGACATAGACTGAGCGATAATCTAGAGCCTGTTCCAGATGATGGCTCAGCCTCCTGACAATGAGGGATAATTCATCCAATCAGGCGGATTGAACAGTTTATCGCTCAGTGTATGGCCAGTTAGGTGCTGGCAGAATACAAAGAACTGATGGGAAATTAGATAGCCATCTAACACTGGAAAATACTTGTGAACATTTTTTTTCACCAAAGCAATCCAGGAACATGGAAAAGTAAATGATATGAAGTGTTTAAATGAAAGATAAGAAATGCGGTACTGACAACTATCTGATTATTCCATACAAACAGTAAGAAATCATAAAGAGCAAGTAAAGACACCACCAACATTGCTATTTGCAAGCTGTATAATATACTAATCCAGTATGCTGCACTTATATCTATGGGTGTATCTATGAAACCGTTACTGTATTGCAGAAATTGGAATTCTTTATTCATAAGTGTGGGTTTCATCTGCCAGAAAACATAAGCTACACAGTAATTTGTTCTTTGTGATTTACATTGCAATAACCTATTATTCAGGCCTAGGGATTGGAGGAACAGATTATCCCTTCTTCCTCTGACCTTTTTAGAATGTTAATGAATACATTGCAACTGGTGTTTTGCATTTTCCCTTTTCTGCTTGGGAATTGTTATTGTTATTGATATATGCCCACAAGAAGGAGTGAGTTGGAAAGCACTGACATGTTCCTCACATTGCTCAAGCAGGTCTGGCTTTACAAGATTTCTAAAAGGAGATGCAACTAACTTAGCTTTTACCTTCACATCAGGCCCATATACTTTAAATTCATCCCAGTCTGTGCATCTCTAAAGAAATTATTTTAAATGACTACTTTCTCTATAGCATACTATTTATTTTCATATACGCACCTATCGTGTCCTTTGTCTAAAGCAACCTTTTAATGTATTATATTAATTTACACTGAATTTAACCCTCAATCCTCCTGACAATTACACAGTAAATACATAGCTGAAGTCTTTCCGTTCTGTTTTTATAGTAGGATATTGCTTTTACAATAAAATTAACACTTACCATCCAACTGCAGGCTCCATTGCATCATCAGGTTGGTTTCCCACAATATGATCAATGAAGTTAAGGCAGCCAGATGGCCTGTTTTGGGAAAAAGGAGTAGTATTTTAATAAAGAATTCAAAAGAGACAGTAACTGTCAAAGCTCATCTTGAAACTTTTCATCTCCTATATCCAATGCTGTACTAATAAAAAGGCTTATCATCTTCTAATATAAGAGGTATCCACCTCTCTATTGTGTAGCCTATGGAATTGCCTAATCCACCGATCACTAGTAAATACTATAAGGATTATTTTATTAGCATTAAAGGCATTTAGAAATATTGTGTAAATTGAAGCATGTTTTTCTTTTGCACATATCACATTGTTTTTTCATATGACTTTAATCTTTGATTTTAGCATCCAGATAATTTAGTTTGTATTAATTATATATTATATATCACCATCTGCTCAGAACTGGCACTGTGCCAGTGATCACCATCTGCCTGAAGACAGGAACTAGAGCTGTGCCTGCACTTACCCACTGTCTGCTGACAGGGAATATCACTGTGCCTGTAGCCATGAAGTAGCACAAGAGATATATTGATGAATATGTATCCATACAGGTGTTCTCTTCATGTCTTGCTTGGTCATGATAGAGCTGGGTCATCTGTACCTTGTTCACTGTATGTTATTTGTCTACATTGAAGTACAGGGCTCAGCAATATGGGCCGGCTCCTGAACTGAGATTTCTGCTCTGAACTCATTCCAACCCATACACACTTAAGAACAATAGACTGGATCCAGACTTACAAATCTGAGCGTTTCCCACTCTTTGCGTCCCACATAGCAGATTGCTTCTGAATAAATACATTACAATCATTTGTGGCTGATTTGATTCAGGATGTTAAATGTTTTTATGATTACTGCTTCCCAGTATCGAGGACAGGTTAACTAGTACTACGCCTTGCTATACAGCATACAATCCACATTGCTAGGGGGCTGATAATAGTAGAGGGAAGAATAAAGGAGTAGGCAAACAGAAGGAGAACAGTAAAGAAAGATGATCACATACATTCAAACTTCAAAAGCTTCACACCTGGCAATGAAAGTAACACAATTACTAGTGCATAATATGTACAGCACACACAGTTTCTGTGCTACACCCACCGTGTCAACATCTGACAAACAATAACTACACACTTTGCTTCCAGTCCACTATACTATTTATTTATTTTGTTCTGATCTATTGCTAGTAGCAGCAGTAAGCGTTTACTATAATACGGCTTCAATTTCATTTAGAGAATCAGAGCTGCAATAAAGTGCACTTTTTTCCATGTTATCAATAATAACTATGCAAGGCCATTTGCTTTGTGACTCTTTCATATGTTCTTATATAACAACAACAACAACAATATATTGGACTGGATCCAGATCTTAGAGTTTAAGAGTTGTAGCCTATGGAAAACTCCGGGGGCCAGACTTACTAAGCTGCAGATTTGGAAAAGTGGAGATGTTGCCCATAGCAACCAATCAGATTCTAGCTGACATTGTTTAGTATGTAAAAAGAAAGTGAGAGCTAGAATCTGATTGGTTGCTATAGGCAACACCTCCACTTTTCCAAACACGCAGCTTAGTAAATCTGGCCGCAGTGCTCTTCATT
This sequence comes from Limnodynastes dumerilii, assembly GCA_011038615.1. Classification (NCBI taxonomy): domain Eukaryota; kingdom Metazoa; phylum Chordata; class Amphibia; order Anura; family Limnodynastidae; genus Limnodynastes; species Limnodynastes dumerilii. The sequence goes on from WWET01001162.1 coordinate 126,984, forward strand.
TGAGTATGCATACGCTGCTGACTGAATCCTCATAATGGACCGGATTCACAACACCACATTTTATTACTTACGTGCCTAGTTATCCCATTTATAGCTACTACGCATGCGAAATGTTATGTTGATAGCGTAGAATAGTTACGACGCATGCGTAGTAGCTATAAATGGTTAACTAGGCACCTAAGTAGAAAAATTTGATGTTGTGAATCCAGTCCAATTTCAGCATGGTGGTGTGTGTGTGTGTGTGTGGGGGGGTGTGTGGGTTGGTGGGATGCACTCCTTTCTCCCTGTGTCGCCCTGCAATGGGCGGGGCTTCCTCCTTGTATGCTCTCCTTTCTCCCTGTCGCCCTGCAGTGGGCGGGGCTTCCTCCTTGTATGCTCTCCTTTCTCCCTGTGTCGCCCTGCAGTGGGCGGGACTTCCTCCTTGTATGCACTCCTTTCTCCCTGTGTCGCCCTGCAATGGGCGGGGCTTCCTCCTTGTATGCTCTCCTTTCTCCCTGTCGCCCTGCAGTGGGCGGGGCTTCCTCCTTGTATGCTCTCCTTTCTCCCTGTGTCGCCCTGCAGTGGGCGGGACTTCCTCCTTGTATGCACTCCTTTCTCCCTGTGTCGCCCTGCAATGGGCGGGGCTTCCTCCTTGTATGCTCTCCTTTCTCCCTGTCGCCCTGCAGTGGGCGGGGCTTCCTCCTTGTATGCTCTCCTTTCTCCCTGTGTCGCCCTGCAGTGGGCGGGACTTCCTCCTTGTATGCATTCCTTTCTTCCTGTGTCGCCCTGCAGTGGGCGTGTCTCACCCGTGGTTCTGTATTTTGCAGAGTCGAGTGACAGTGATCCGGATGATTATTATTATTATAATGATAGTGATGATGACGGGGCCTTTGGCTCCTCTCAGCAGACGTACTGTGGCTTCCGCCCGTCTTTCCTCTATTCCCAGCGCTGCAGACTTCCTGTGCCAACATATGTAACCCCAGAGGTGAGTGTGGCGGGGGCACGGCTGTGTGTGGGTAGAGGGGGCACGGCTGTGTGTGGGTAGAGGGGGGCACGGCTGTGTGTGGGTAGAGGGGGGCACGGCTGTGGGTGGGTGTCTGGAGTCTCCTCTGTGTCTGTAACCTGCAGGAAGCTGAGAGAAATGCCAAAGAACTGATAGAAGAAGAGGAGAGAGAGAAGGAGAAGAGAGATAAGAAGCGGCTGAAGAAGAAGGTGCTGACCCCCCCACATTCCCCCCACATTCCCCCCACCATGGTCCCTCCATGGTGTGTGTTGTGGTGGTGTGTGTGTGTGTGGTGGTGTGTGTGTGGTGGTGTGTGTGTTCAGTAAGGGTTTGGCTAAACCCTTATAAACAATTCTTATTCATACCTTGGCTCTCTTTTCCTTCCCCTTGCATGCACGGGACTAAGGATACAATGGAAAACCGGCTACGCTGCATTTGCAGAGCTCCAAGTACTTTATTAAATCGGGACATGGTCCAGTATTATTATTATTGTTGTTGTTGTTTTATTATTGCAGCCATTGTATTAATGTAACAATTGAAGTGGATAATGGTATCAATAAATGCACTTTGGACCAGATTCAGACCCCCGCAAGCTTTCCGTATGTGCGGGGATCTTTCCATCGGCACCAGAGATGGGAGTGAACCCCCCGTCACTCCCCTTGTAAATTGTGTGACTTACGTTGCCAAATGCTTAAGTCACACTTGCAGATTAGCAATCCATCCTACCGCTGATCCGTGCGTAAGTGCGATACCCATCACACGCTGAACAATTTAAATGCTTTCCCCCCGCCGACCTTGGCGGGCGGATGAGAAGCACAGCCTCATACTACAGATTTTTCTATTGCACTCGCCCTCCACTCAAAACACCCCAATTACACAAGACTGGATCTGGTCCTTTGTTTTTAATGTATGTAATAGATTAGAGGAACATAAAAAATTATAATTACTTTTAGTTAATTAGTTGTAATATTAAAAACCCTTTAAAACAGCTATATACTTACTTTGAAACAGTTTGTCTATTTTTCTTGGTTAACACTGTTAAATGTAGCCCTTGCGATAATCTTTGTATTCAGAATACATATAATTACATAAGATTATATATACTGCAATATACACATGGATTGTTATCCTTAATCTGTTTTTTTTAAACACCCCCATCCATAATATTTAGTCTTGATAATTCCAAATATATTTTATGTATTAGGATCGTTTTTTCTTACAATGTAGACAGCAATGGATCTCTAAACATCGGTTCTTTGAAACCTGGTAGAAAGACACCTTGATATGGCCCCAGGTATTCAACAAGGGTATGTGTAGTATCTCCATACTGCAAAAAGAAAAACGTGAAATAGTAGCACATGCATTCAACAATGTCTGCTGCTTCTATCATTACTCCTAGAAAGAATTTGCTGCAGGCATATAGCCTAGGAAGTGATTTGAAGTCCCCCTCCCAGTGACTGTCAGAATGGAAAACTAGCTCATCAGAGAGAAGCCACAGATCAAAGGAAGAGAGTTTAATCACTGGACAAAACAGAGCCTTAGGGGATAAGGGAAACAAATAGCAGCTTTCAATAATCTCCAGTGTCAGAAAATAAACTGATAATTCAATCATCCCTAAAGTGAGAGTTAAAACTTACAGTTTGTACAATTGCATATTTCACTCTTCCACCTTTGTCTTCTTCAATCCAAGGCTCTTTTACAACTACAGCGCCACGTTCTTTGGCTTTCTTCAAGTAGAAAGAAGTATACATTGTTAGCAATATGTCAATAGCAAAAGCATATATCAGATTTGCTGCAATGTAATTCTTTTTTTTGTGCCTTTTCTGTAAAAGTAAAGGATATTGTTGTCTTCTTATTTAATGCACCTCTATGATGTGGATCTTCTAGATTGCATTCAGATTATGGAGTGGTCAGATCAGAAATGGCTGTACATGAATGTACATAGATCCCTACTTGTAGACCTTGTGCTGATGATGTTATAATCTGTCTACATCTAACATTTTGTACCATTAGGTGTATAGCTGCATTTTATTTTTATTGTCAAACACACATTGCTGAATAAACCTGAATTGAGTGTTATAGTGAAAAGGAGCAAATCTACTTGGTAAACTATGTTGAACTGCAGGAGAAAGTTTATTGAAAATGTGTAAACAGAATTAGTTGAGATACTGTAGAGCAGGCATGTCAAACTGGCGGGGCACATGCGGCCCTAAAGCTTTTATTTTGCGGCCCCATCTCACACAGGGAGGTCCGGCGATCATTGCTGAAAAAGGCCTGCTATCAGATGTTGCAGCAGTTAAACAGGACAGCCGATAGCAAAGACCTATTCAGCTGTCCTGTATAACTGCTGCATCAGTCGACAGCAGGAAACAGATTGCTTTACAGCCAGCATCACACAGAAGAGCTGGAAGACGGCACACACCGCAGAGGAGAGGCACAGATGGTAGGCATCAAAATTAAGTAAGGTATAAACAGTGGAGGCTGGAGACAAATGAATGGGGAATTACTGGGAGCTGGAGACAAATGAATGGGGAATTACTGGGAGCTGGAGCCATATGAATGGGGAATTACTGGAAGCTGGATCCATATGAATGGGGAATTACTGGAAGCTGGATCCATATGAATGGGGAATTACTGGGAGCTGGATCCATATGAATGGGGAATTACTGGGAGCTGGAGCCATATGAATGGGGAATTACTGGAAGCTGGATTCATATGAATGGGGAATGACTGGTAGCTGGAGACACATGATTTGGAACACTGGGGAGGCTGAATATACATGATGGGGAATACTGGGGGGGTTGAAGACACATGATGGGGAATACTGGGGAGGCTGGAGAGGCATGATAGGGAATACTCAGAGCTGTAGACACTTGATGAGGATTACTGCGGAGGCTAGAAAGACATACTGGAGAGGCTGGAGACACATGAAGGGGAATACTGGGGAGGCTGAAGACACATGATGGGGAATGCTGGGAGCTATAGACACTTGATGGGGAATTCTGAGGAGACTGGAGAGACATACTGGAGAGGCTGGAGACACATGAATGGGAATACTGGGGAGGCTGGAGAGACATGGTGCCTGATCCAGACCTACGCCAATGCGCTGAGCTTAGTAAAGCACAGCGTATCGGCGTGCACTCTCTCCGACACTCCCCCTGTCCGAGTGTATTTTCCCTCACTTACACCGGCTGAAGTTAGGGTAGCCTTCAGCCGGCGTAAGTGAGGGAAAATACGCTCGCACAGGAGAGTTTGGCCGCAAACCCCTCCCTCCTTCATTAAGCTACCTCCCCCCACCCACCTACACGAACCTGAACATAGTAACACTGGGGGACGCCCCCTCCAGCGTCACTACGGCGCTGCTACGGATACCCGATCCATGATCGGGCGTTGCCGTAGCCACTCCGGGCAACATCTGCCCGGCGCATGCTCAGATCGGCGTTTAAGCCGATCTTACGCTGCTGGCTGGCGTCTCAGGCCCATGGGGTCGTATGCAGACTACCGGATGTATAACATATACGTCTGGTGTTTAGTGATTTTTCCTAATGCGCATGCGCAGTAAATTTTTTACATTATCTACATATCTTTTCCTTACGTAGATTGCGTATATGCGGTCTAAATGACAGGAAAAGATACGTTATATGTTATATGTCCAGTAGTCTGCATACGGCCTATGATAAGGAATACCGGAGAGGCAGAAGACACATAATGGGGAATACTGGAGAGGCTGCATGAGCTCTTTATTTTTCTTGTGGCCCACACAATCTTAAGCTTTAATTGTCTGACCCAATTGGGGATTTGAGATTCACAAGCCGGATCTATATCTATGTTATAAAGGGACCCCTTCAAAATTTTGTTCTGGGACTTCTAGTTATGACCTTGACTACAGACAATTGAGTTGCATTATTTTGTGAGCTGTATATATAACTTGGCATATTCAGTGAATAATATATTGAATATGGTATAGTTAATTTGTTTAGTTATGTATATTCACACATAAATATCTTAATATGTGCATCATTTTCTTAAAACTCAGCTCCCAGCATACAGTCCAAATTCCGAAGAAGAAACTGTGGATTTCCCATCTTCGTTCCCACCAAAGCCAGGTAATAATTTAACTGATACTTTGTGAGAGGGAGGGAAGGGGTGGAGGGACGTAGTCAATGTACAGTAAGTGCACCCAATCCAGAAAAAAAAACGTAGAAATAACAAAGGCTACTTTACAATTTGCCCCTTCTGCAGGTCATGTCAGGGGGGCACTCGTTCAGAAGCTAATTTAGTACATGTTAGCTTAATTGTTGTCCAACAAAATACATGAATCTGATATAGAATCTCTGCTACTTTATTGTGAGGTTGCTGTTTATTTTTTAAAGTACAGTAAAAATAAATATATGGCGTGAGGGGTTAAGCCCTTACCTACAATTTTCCATTACACACCCATCCCATTGTGGGTGTGTAAAGTGTAAGGACTCGAAAGGTCTGTGTGTACAAAGGGAGTGAATTTCCCTTGCACCCTTGGACTTTAGAATTGCACTCATGTAAATCCATTCCATACGAATGGACTTACAGTATGTGTGTGCACTCTTACTTAGTTAAGGATGCTGTCCATTGACAGTGAATTGCTAAAATTGCACTAATAGGACTACAGAGCATGTACACATGACTTTACATGTTAGTAAATCATCTATTTATATTATCACTAGACCTGTAAGTGACACATTTTGTGATTGCAGGGGAGTCATATTTCATCTTTTGCAAACAGTATTAGAGTTGAGAGGTGATGTTTCCTATCCCAAGTCTAAATAACAGTGTGATAGTAAAGCTGGTCAGTATCTGTGTGCAGTAAACAATTCAAAGATATATCCCTGCATGCACAGAATACAATTACCTTGATTCCCCCTTTTCCCAAGCTCCTTCTTACGTCTGAATCAGGCCCATTGCGGAAGTCAGATGAGCATTGTTCATAAACAGCTAAAACGCCTCAGTCTGGCAATGACCAAACACGCACTTGCACCTGTTGCTGGATGGGGAGTCCTGGGACGCCCCATTCATAGGGGTGACCCTGTCGACAACTATATGGTAGAGTGGAACAATGTAAACATACTTTGGATTCATATATCACCATCATAATCCAGTCTAAGATTGAAAATTTGCATACAGGATGGGCCAAGTCTCTCGGGTGTGGGGCTCCGGTCCAAATGGGCGATTTTCAAATTGGCAGTTTCCTCACCAGCCAGTTGCGAGCTGGGATTTAGATTGCTAGGCATAGAAATCGATCCACGGAGCACCGAAAGCTCCGTTGTCCAAAAAGTGATGAAAAATAGTTCCCCCACTCCTTTCCCTAATTCTAACTCTAACCCTCCCCCTCCCTCCCCTAGAACCTGACCCTCCCTCCCCTGCAGCCTGACCCTAACCCTCCCTCCCCTGCAGCCTCACCCTAACCCTCTCTTCCCCACAGCGTGACCCTAACCCTGGAGAGGTTACTTACCTTTCCTGTGGTCCGGATCCTGCGGCAGCGGCGTTTCCAAAACGGAATGGGTGAGTATGCAGATCGGCATACTCACCCATTCTGAAAACAAATTTCTAAACTAAAGGGGTATTCGAAATAGGGACATCCGAAAAGGAACTTTTGGATGTCCCTATTTCAAAAATCAGGATTTCTTAGCGGGGACTGCAACCAGTTTAAAACATTTATTATAATTAAACAATACATTCAAGCCAATTCAAATGAATTAAATAAAAATATACTTTAAGACATGCAACTTGTACAATACCTCTCAGTCAATTTGCCTACACTGACCCAATTGCATGTTTTAACATCTCATTCCCTGTGCCACCTGTCCTGAGTGCCTACTAAAGGAACTGTGAATAGAGGACCTGATCCAGATTTTTTAGGTGGAAGCGCATTGGGATATCGCTTTGTGCATGTGCAGAACAGGGTGAGCACAGAATTGTGTACACAGAGCCGCCCATCCGCCTGCGTTCGCTTTCGTGTGCTCTGTTCCAGTAGTATGGGAATTTTCAATATTAATAGAAAGTGAGTGGTTTAGTGCAGCCACAAGCGCAGCAGCAGCTGGAATCAATATGCTTATGCCTAACATTTTATACCAGGTCTGGTGTACAGAGTATATTTTTATTTATTAATTGACCTACTTTTTATTTTAGACACATCCCTACACTTGTTAAAAAAATACAAAAGGTTAAATTTACATTTAAACAACTAATTTTTAAATCTATTTATTAAATCATAAAATACAAGCCTGAATAACAGCATATTGCTGCACATTCTACTCAGTCATTTAAAAGAGGCTACACATTTTTTTAGGACTTTAGTTTCATTGTGAAGTAAAAAAAAACCCACAAAACATTAGAAACATGCTAACTACCTTGCTCAATATTGTTTCTTTCTTTCTTTCTTGTTATTATTCTCTTTAATAACCACTCTTTTCAATCTATGACAGCAACTATTTAAATGATAATATGTTCTTGATAAGTTATACCTTTAAGTAATAAAACTTTGATTGTTAACATTGTCATACTGGATGATAAAATCATAAGTTTATGTGTTCCCTCTTGACGGGTTTAACCCATAGTTGATGAGATTGAAAAAAGACAACAGTCCATCAAGTTCAACCTATTTTGGATCTCCTGCGATCCCTATCTTTATATTTGAAGTTAATCCATATAAAGCAACCCCTAAACTGTTGCAATCATAAGATAAATAAATACATAAATTTCTCCCTTGCTCCACTACTGTGCTTTATTTAAATCATCGGTCCTGGTAACCCTGAATGTCCTTTTCTGCTAAAAATGTATCTAATCCTTTCTTAAACATATCCAGTGAATCTGCCATCACAACCTTTTCTGGCAGTGAATTCCACATCCTGACTGCCCTTACCGTGAAGAACCCTTTCCTATGCTGGTTGTGAAACTTCTTTTCCTCTAACCTTAGTGGGTGCCCCCGTGTCCTGTGTACAGTCCTTGGGGTAAAAAGTTCCTTTGAAAGTTCTCTGTATTGACCCATGATGTATTTGTATATAGTAATCATATATCCTCCTAGACGCCTCTTTTCTAAAGTAAACATGTCTAAACTGGCTAGCCTTTCCTCATATTGTATGTCACCATCATTATTGTACTTATGGTGATACAAACTCAGACAATTCAGTAAATTTGCATATGTCAGTAATCAAATGTATCTTTATGCTGTTGCTCCAATAAAAAAAACAAAACATGCAAACTTTTATAGGCTGCTGTAATTACACCTTGCAGTTTTTGCCTATACATATCTGTTTGCATGTTTCAAAGGGTTGCAAATGTCGGAATGCTGGATAGGACAGACACATGCAGCTCGCAGCTTGGCAGCCCATATGTTTAACTTTTGTTTATTGAAACAGCAGACACGTTGTACATGGAAAGTGTTACAAACCAAACAGAGTCTACTGGCAATATCTTAGTATAACAGAAAAAACAGTAGCATGGCATTAATAAAGATAACATATCTTTAGGGGATGGGGGGGGGGAGGGTAACAGTCAATGGGAAAGCTACGGTGACATAAGACACAGAGTTTCAGCAACAGGAATCTAAGTGGTAGCAAGTGGGCCAGGTTCCTACTGAAGCAGGGTGATGACGAATCAGGTCTCGGGGTCCGCATTTTTACTTTGTGTGTGTATATACTGCAATAAAATTCTAGATCTGGTCGCCAGTGTTTAAAGCTGTTTATTCGTGAGTGTTATGGTGTAACAGGTGAAAAAAATCTTGGTGATTAAATATTTCACAGGGTTTCAGCACCGGGAATCTAAGTGGTAGCAAGGGAGTTGTGGGCCAGGTTCCTACTGAAGCAGGGTGATGAGATTGCTGGACGAATCAGGTCTCGGGGTCCGCATTTTTACTTTGTGTGTGTATATATTGCAATAAAATTCTAGATCTGGTCGCCAGTGTTTAAAGCTGTTTATTCGTGAGTGTTATGGTGTAACAGGTGAAAAAAATCTTGGTGATTAAATATTTCTCTATGATGAATTGTTGGAAAGGTGATAGGTAAGCAAATCCTTCCATTTAGTCTGGGAACTTAAAAACTATGCACAAGTAGATAAAGCTGTGACAACAAATTGTATTTAAAACAACAATAATACATTTATTTGTGAATCAAAAATAGGGTTAAGCAGTAATTGACATTGCCAAGATTCACATGTGTCTTTTAAGAAACTTATCTATGTTTATAGTATTTTATAGTCCATTTGGGATTTTCTTGTGATTGCTTCCTAGCAATCAGTTGTAATTATGGGTAATGCTAACCCAAAAAATTCAGACTGGCAGATAATAGACAAGTAATAAAGTTATGTCTATTTATATAGAAATGCCTGTAAACAATATGGGATTAAGGCTGGCCATACACTACAGCGATTATCATAAATCGCATGAAATACCAGAAAATCTTGACGATTTTTCGTCTACAGTCCTCTAGACTCCAAAACTATATCTGCGCCATACACTACACTAATTTCAGTCGATAATCAGATTTTAGATCTCCTTTTATTGTCCCCCAAAAATCGCTTTAGACCATACACCTGCCGATAAACTTTTTTCCCGTACAGTTTTTCATTAAAAAATATAAGCCCAGGGGACACATGGCTGGCTCCAGAGTCCAAATGCACATGCAGGCTCTATTAAGAGTCCAGAGTCCAAATGCACATGCAGGCTCCATTAAGAGTCCAGAGTCCAAATGCACATGCAGGCTCCATTAAGAGTCCAGAGTCCAAAAGCACATGCAGGCTCCATTAAGAGTCCAGAGTCCAGGTGTGCACCATTATAAAAAAAAGTCCAGAGTTCAGTTGTTTCAATACATGTCGTATATACAATCGCCCAGTGTTTAGGTGTCAATGGACAGGAAACACAGAAGGAAAGGAGAAGGTGTCATGAGAAATAAGCATAATCACGCCTACGAATACTAACGTCACCAGGCATTTATCGGCGACTATTTCACTTATCGTTAAATGCTCATACACTGTGCTATTTTACAATTTTATCTTCTGCTTTGGCCCAATTTAAATCAAAGACAGATAAACAAAGGTGGACAATACTGGCGCAGAAATAAACTAAATAAATACTAAGCAGCCCAAATGAATATAAGGGAATACCACCTTGAAAAAGAATTCTTTGCAATTCGAAACGCGTCGGCAGGGGGTTGTGTTTACCTTTTTGTTCAGCAGTCAGCGTGCCCGCTCGCCTGGTCGGTCCTAGTTCCCGGTAAAATAACATCATTCAGGATCCACCTTTGGAGCGGTACTGCATGCTAGGGGGGAGACCCTTTGCGAGCTCCCCCTCTCTTGTTTTCCTCTGTTAATACCTAGGAAGTCCGTGTTGCATTCAGTACACATCCATATCAGCAGTGTGAGGATTTCTTTCCTTTTGAGGACGTCAGCCGAATCTACCAGACTCCAAATCCACACGATTGCTTGCTTTTTATATCGGACTTGTTAACTTTATCCTGCTGGACGGACATATTCTATTGGGATTTCATTCATAATTTTATATCACGTTTATTGTGATTTTAATATTTATGGATCCGGATTAATTCCTTATTATACTTGGTATATTTATTAGTGGTGTTTCTAGAATTTGATTGTATATATGCAATTTTATATGTGCAATTTTATACCTGTCATTTTTATTTATTGCAGTATTTCCACATCCCAGCTGTATTTGAGGTCGTTAGACCTTTCTAGGGAGAGAAATTGTTGTTATTTATATAGACCTTTTCAGGGAGAAAAGTGTTATTAGTATTTTATTTTTATATTATATATCTGATACTCAAGAATATTTGGTGTTTTATTTATATGGTTTCTCTTACTAATAATTTTTAGACTCCACCTCTGGTTTTACTTTATTTTTTAATTTAGCGCCCCTTTTGATATATTTTTTACTATTGTTTTCCAATTTAAATCAAACATGTCAAAAGATCAAAGAATAGTTCAAAACAGATTTTTGGATGATTGGCGGAAAAATCCTTACCATACACTTGAACGATAATTTATCCGAAAACACAATAATTACAAATCGGGATGATAACCAGCTTGATAGTAAGCATGTTAGTGCATTAACCTCCATATACCTCATAATGACCTAGGGTGTCTGGATTGTTTGTAGGGTGACAAATATTAGGATTTTGCAGAAATTAACTTTGATGTTTTGTTGGGATTTTTCTACCGATGTACACTGCTCAAAAAAATAAAGGAAACACTAAAATAATACATCCTAGATCTGAATGAATGAAATATTCTTATTAAATACTTTGTTCTTTACATAGTTGAATGTGCTGACAACAAAATCACACAAAAATTATCAATGGAAATCAAATTTATTAAATTGATTTAGTCTGGTCACTCTCAAAACTAAAGTGGAAAAACACACTACAGGCTGATCCAACTTTGATGTAATGTCCTTGAAATAAGTCAAAATGAGGCTCAATAGTGTGTGCCTGTATGACCTCCCTACAACGCCTGGGCAAGCTCCTGATGAGGTGGCGGATGGTCTCCTGAGGGATCTCCTCCCAGACCTGGACTAAAGCATCCGCCAACTCCTGGACAGTCTGTGGTGCAACGTGGCGTTGGTGGATGGAGCGAGACATGATGTCCCAGATGTGCTCAATTGGATTCAGGTCTAGGGAACGGGTGAGGCACCTTCTCCACTGCTCCTTGATGAAGCATCTCTATAAGACTTGATCTCAAGGCTTCTTTCTCCTGAGCCTCCGATGGTACTGGGGAAATGACAAATTCTTCCTTGGGGATGTGTACTAGTTCCAGTTTGTAGCCCGTCTCCACGACTTCCAACACCCATTTGTCTGTAGTGGAGCATCTCCATTGTTGGCTGAAACCTAACAGTCTGCCCCCTACTGCTAGGCTGTCCTGCCTTCTGATGTCATTGGGCAAGGTGACGTAGGGTATTCTTAATGTCTCCTCCACGTTGGGCACGAAAATTGGAGCGTGAAGTTGCCCACTGACCTCTTCTATACCCCCGTCCCGGCCTGTAGGCTCTTGCTTCTCTTGCTTCTTGTGTGTTAGACTTAAAAGGCCTTGCTGTATAGCTCTTCCTTTGTGTTCGATCTGACGGCAGCCACTGCGATTTTCCTCCAGATGATTTGGAGATTAACTCATCCAATTTCTGTCCGAATAAATATTCACCCTGGAAGGGAAGCGAGAGTAATTTACTTTTAGATTGCGTATCCGCATTCCAAGGCTTCAACCAGAGGGCTCTTCTGGTCACCGCTGTCGAGGCTGTAGCCCTAGACGTTAATTTTACAGAATCTAATGAAGCCTCACAAAGGAACTCAATTGCAAGTTGAATGTCTTGTACAGACTTTAATAGGTCTGATCTTTTTACACCATCAAGAATATCCGCTTCTAGGGAATGACACCATCCCCTCATTACCCTGGAGGTGATAGCTGTGGCTGCCGCCGGCTTTAGGGCTGCTCCTAGTATGGAATGCTGCTTCTTTAGCCCAATCTCGATCCTTTTATCCATTGGATCCTTGAATATGTTCACGTCCTCCAACGGTAAGGTTGTTCTTTTCGATAGTCTGGACACAGCTGCGTCAATTTTCGGGATTTCTTCCCACTTTTTTACTTCCTCCGCTGAAAAGGGGTACATCTTGTTCATGCGAGCCGGAACAGCTACCCTCTTTTCTGGATGTCTCCATTCATCCGCTATGATGTCTTTGAGAGGTTGAAACAGTGGAAAGACTTTAACTTTTTTACGAGAGTCCTTAAACAACAATTCATGCAATTTTAACTGTTCTTGCGATTCTTCTATCTCTAATGATTTGTTAATTAGGCGAATAAGGTTGGTAACCAATTCTGGATTAAATTCCTCTTCTTTGTGTGACTCCTCGGATTCAGGTTCTGAAAAATCCGATTTTTCAAAAAAACATTCTGGCAACTCCCCCTCTGAAAGATCCGAATGCTCACTTGGAGCGGGCCGTGACCTTTTCAGAGAAAACTGTTTGAGATCTTCCTTAGTAAGAAAAGTCTCTGACATAGCCGATTTCATAGCCGTAATGAGCTGATTTAAACAAGGAGTAGACAGCAATTGGTCCTGTGGTTTGCATTTCTCACAGACCGTACTCTTAGAATTATCCGGGAGCGAGGAGTCACATATAGTGCATTTTGACAAATTTTGCTTTTTATGCTTTGCCTTAAGGGTTCTGCTTGAGTCAGACCTACAATAGTGACTACACTAACTATACTTCATAAATAATAAGACCATAAATAAATAAATATGAATATCAATAAATACAAATAATTAATAAATAAATAAATAAACAAAATAAAACACTGCTGCAGGAAAGGAGAGCTCACCCAGACTTGCTAGTATGTGCCGTTTTTCCCTCCATGGCTGTAGACATGCTTGCACCGCAGAGCTGCCACAGACCATTCACCACTGCACTTTTAAATCCTTTTCCCGCGCTCCCAGGCGCCGCCGGTGTGCTTCCGGCTCGCTTGAATGACGTCAGCCCGCCGCCTCTTTCTGCAGCAACGATCCTCCTGCCTGTAAGCCCGCAGGAAAGAAAAAAGACACTGGAGGCAGAGGAAGTTACGTATTTATATGCTGCCAGGTGTCTCATTTTCTTTCCTGTGAGCCCAGGTGGGAAGGTCTAAACCCAGGTGGTCGGGGCTGCCATAGGAGGAGGAGGAAACACCACTTTTTGGTAACAGTACATGTGCAAGCAGAATGTTCCCAAGAGTTCCCTCCTGGGCCATTTTCTGACAACGAGGCATTAAGAGACAGTAAGTACACACACAATGTGCGTATGATGTTGAGTCAAAAAATATGCAGGTACAATATTTTTAATCGTATCATCTTGTGCCTGCCTGTGGAGAACAAGGTTGTCTTTGAACATTTCTTGTCATTGCACGCTCATAGCTTTAAATATAAAATGATGCACTCTACCTGAGGCTTAGAACAGAACAGCGTGCCTCACTTTTTTGTTTTAAAATCCATTTGGATATGACTTACCTATTGTAAATATAGCACAGAAACGATATAATAAAAACACATATAAGAAAATGAATTTCCGTGAAATGCCTGGCGTGGTGCACGCATCGGGAAATCAAAAGTGTGTGTACTGCACAGAAAAGTCTAACTTTCATTTTCATTCCCAGAAGAGCTGATTTTTCCCATTTGCTATATTTTTGGGGAATAATTGGTAAAAATGCCATAATGACTGTTCTCCTTTTTATACTAACTTTCTGTAATAATCTCTGCTATAATTTAATCCTAATTAAATTGAACCTGATGAATTGTAAAATGAATGATATGGGACACTACCTAAGCATCAGTAAATAGTATCACTGTTACAGAATGCAGTAATATCTAAATATAGTTCAAATCCATAGTAACTGATTTGCAATGTCTTCATATAAAGAACGTCTTGTTTATATGAAGACATTTGTAAGACATTATGAAATGTGGAATTCTATCCACTTATCTGACAACAATATTTGTAATGAAACATTCTTGCCTTTGTTTAGTTTGACACATTTTATGTCCTGAGTGTATAAATAAAATTTAATACTTAACATACATAACATATTTATGATGAGCTACACATATCTGTAGATAATTCTGACTCAATTGAATTTATAACCCAGGTGTAGTATGTCAGTACAAATGGGCAGTAACATTCTAGTGATCCTACTTACAGTAATAGAGTGGGGAGATGCAGTTGTAGATTGCGAGCAGAGCCCTTTATCCTCGCGTTCTCCACCTCCTCCAGTTTTATCTCTCCCCATCCACATTGATAATTGAAATATTTTATATTTTTCTCTTGCTGTCAACTTAGTGTCATCACTTGTACCACCCTGTACACCGTGTTAATGGGCCTGATTCAGACTTCCGAAGGAGCTTGAAATTAAGGGCCGCATTCACAACTACGTGTATTTGTAAGTTACGTGCCGATTTCTAAGTGCTGCGCTAATGCGCACATGTAGTAAATATTTTACGTTTTCTACGTAGCGTTTCATTACATAGATTGCGTACATGCAATCTTTTAAGACCGCATGTATGCAATCTACGTAACGAAACGCTATGTATTTGCGCAGCACTTAGAAATCGGCACGTAATTTACCAATACACGTAGTTGTGAATCCGGTCCTAATAGAGGAAGGTTACATCTGGGCTAAACCATGTTGATTGCAGGGGGAATCAAGTTAATTGTATTCTTTGCATGCAGGGATATATGTTTGAATTGCTTACTGCACACAGATAGTGAACAGCTTTACTATTACACTGTTATTTAGACTTGGGATAGGAAACATCACCTCTTAACTCTAATACTGTTTGCAACAGATGAAATATGACTCCCATGCAAACAACATGGTTTAGCCCAGAAGTAACTTTCCTCTCTATATTTACAGCTCCTTCTTGATTCAGATTGAAGAAGCTTACAATAGTGTGTAAATGTGTAAAAGTAAAGCTGGTCAGTTATCTGTGTGCAATAAGCAATTTAGAGATATATCCTGACATGTAAAGTATACAAGTTACTGGACTCCCCTTTAAATCAACATGGTTTAGCCCAGGTGTAACCTTCCTCCCTTAGGACCTGATTCACACTTAAGAATCTTCTTAAAATAAGAACTTAAAGTCACTCCTGGGCAAAACCATGTTGATTGCAGGGGGAATTAATTTAATTGTATTCTTTGCATGCAGGGATATATATAAGAACTTAAAGTCACTCCTGGGCAAAACCATGTTGATTGCAGGGGGAATTAATTTAATTGTATTCTTTGCATGCAGGGATATATCTTTGAATTGCTTACTGCACACAGATACTGACCAGCTTTACTATTACACTGTTATTTAGACTTGGGTTGGGAAATATAACCTCTCAACACTAGTACTGTTTGCAACAGATGAAATATGACTCCCCTGCAATCAATATGGTTTAGCCCAGTTGTGACTTTAAGTTCTTATTTTAAGAAGATTCTTAAGTGTGAATCCGGTCCTTAATTTCAAGCTCCTTCTTAAGTCTGAATCAGTTCCAATGTTTTTACTCAATATTTCTGCTATGTCTGTGCTCTTTTCAAGATTTAGTTATTTTCCTAACCCATATCTAGATTTATATGTGTAAGGTAACTAAAATAAACAACAATATGTAATATTTCTGTTATATGCAATGTTAAGACCCATGTTGGCTAATTTCTGACCATGTTTGCTGGTTATCATCCATGTCATTACACTAAACAGGTACTGGAAAATGAAAAAAAAAAATGGCTGTATCAGCTTTCCCTCATGCCCAAAAGATCTGACACCCAACGAGTTGATCACCTGAAAGGGAAACTATTCTGGCTGTCGTGTATCCAGATAATTCTGATAATTGGATGGCCAGCAGTAATCCTTTCACTACTTTCATCTAACATTATTGCATAAGTTGCCAAACACAGTTCCTCTTATTATTATATAGTGCAGCTAGCTGAGGCCATGTCTCGAAATCTAAATAACTGCAGCATTGCATAACCACGGCGGGAAAAGTACAGTAACTTTATAAACACCACGTATGCCATCTGGTGGATGCATCAATCAACTTCAAGTATACTTGCAATTTTATGAGTGTTATTAACAATATTATATTTAACATTCTGACATTTAGTGCAACACTTTCTATCAGAGGCATCCTCAATCGATGATTGATTAAAACAGTAGCATGGTGACACTTCTGGTAATCATTGCCAAAATAGATTTTTTTTTAATACAATAGGAAGGTTTTCAGATTTTAAGTTGTAACAATCTTTTAAGATGTAACAATATCTGTTTTATTGTGTAAGGGGTTATGACCTGAGCTCTGTGGGACACTATAACAGCTAAACTTTTTGTTAGAGCACTGCTTTTTGTATTATTGTCTCTTAACCTGTAAACAATGTAATTTATTCTCATAATAGTAATAAAACGAAGCATGTGTCAAATTGGTGTTGGGCGTTTAGAAAATATTTTTGGATTTGCTAGAATATGCCTTTGATCCTTGCATTTAATGTGTCATGTTCAGCTTGTGCCACTTTCTCCTCCCCTGTGCACTCTCACCTCCTCCTCCTCTCCTCATTCCATTAGCTTATTTGATTTGGCCTGTGATGTCACTGAGCTCAGCACTTTGCTCACTCTTTTGCAAACAACCTTTTTTTTTTTTTAAATTAGACAAGCCAGTCTTTCAAAGCGCCGTCATGTTTGCTCTTACATTAAATCCTAACCACAGTTCGTGTGTCTAACATTACAACTACGTTTCTTACTCCCGAGGTCACATATTTGATCAAATAGATATTAGCTCCACTGTAACATGGTAAGCTGCTATTATCAGGACACACCAAGCCTATTCTTTTTGTCTGGTTATGGTTTTATAATTCCCATATCTATTTCAGTCCAGACCAGATATTTGATCGGTCATATTTTTTTACTGCAAGTTCAGGCAGTAGGCAGTTTAAACATTTCTGCTTCAGGAAAACAGACCACCCAGTCCTTTATTATGTTTTTTTTAGCCAGCAATATATGAATTTCTGAAGACATCTGTAGAGGATAACATACTGTAAGAAAATGTACCTGAAATATAAAGTCACAGTCTTCAACCTGGAAAGCAATGTCCTTTACGCCATCTCCATGCTTCATTAAATGTTGACCCATCTCTAAATAGAAAACACAAAAGAGCTTTTTGAGAGATGACAACAACTGGTAATCACTCATATACATTTTCAATAATTTACCACTGGAAAAGTGAAAGTATTTCCTTTGTGATTTATTTTTCTATTGAGACTATTAACCATTTTTTAAATTCAATCTAGCAGAGCAGACTTGGATACCACACAGCAAAAAACTCAGGTAAAAATAATCCCAAGTTATTATTAGTTCACTTAAGGGAACAACAATAAGTGAGAATAAATAGAGAACGTATCCTAGAAGGATTTTTATTCAATACTGATTAAAAATGTTATACAAAAGACGAAAATATAACATGTTAAAATTCCTTCGGCAAATCAATTTATTATAATGAGAACTTCACTTCCTCCACAAGTTTCACACAGCACTTGTAAACAATTAAATAGAAATTGCAACACAGTATCAGAGTCATACATTAGCAGCTGCAGTTTTATACATACTATTGATGAGAAGAACATGGAGAGATCGTGAAGAGAACCACCTAAACTGTGACGCCAGAACATGGCCCTAATGGTATAGCGATCTCACGATCGCGCTTCACCCATTCCAAGTCCTTGGCTATTACCTACTCTATCTGGCAGTGTGCTTTCTTCACAATGAAAGGAAGCTGAATGAAGACGGTGGACCTATGCACCGGGCCACTGGATGTCAACACCCGACGTGCGTTTCGTCCGTCTGCTTAATCATGGGAAACATGATTCCCATGATTAAACAGATGGACGAAACGCGCGTAGAGTGTTTGCATCCTGCGGCCCAATGCACAGGACCGCCGTCTTAATTCAGCTTCCTTTCATTGTGGAGACCACACTGCCAGATAGAGTAGGTTTTTGAGTTTCAGTTTTTTGCACCCCAAGTGCATGATTTTCCATTTTTTGGCATTAAAATGCAGTTGCCACACCCCTGACCACTCCTCCAGTCTACCTAGATCATTACTCATTTTGTTACATATCTTTGTGTCATCTGAAAAAGGGCATACTTTACCCTCAATACCACAGGCAATATTACAAATAAAGATATTAAATAGCACCGGTCCAAGTACAGATCCCTGGGTAACTCCACTGGTTACATTACCATCCCCAGAAGTGATTCCATTTACTACAACCCTCTGTTGTCTATCCTGTAACCAAGATTGTATCCATGCAACTAGCTTTAAGTCCAATCTAAAAGTTTTCAGCTTAATTAACAGTCTGAGATGTGGCACAGTATCAATAGTCTTACTAAAATCTAGATAAGTTATGTCTACAGCTCCATCTTTATTTAATACTGACCCAGTCACAAAATTCAATAAGATTCGTTTGACATGATCTGCCCCCAGTGAATCCATGCTGCTTGTAATCTTGTAAATTACTGGATTTAAGATGTAAAATTTGTTTATTTAATAGTTTTTCCATCAATTTCCCTACTACTGATGTTATGCTCAATGTTTGGTATATGACCGCTTCTTCCCTAATTCCACTTTTATGCAGAGTGACTACTTTTGCAATTTTCCAGTCCTCTGGAATCACCCCAGTTATTAGTGACTGGTTGAATAATTCAGTTAATGGTTTTGCCAGCACCCCTCTAAGCTCTTTTGGTATCCTAGGATGTATCCTGTCTGGCCCCATTGATTTGTCCACTTTTAGCTTTGAAAGTTCTTTTACTACCTGCTTTTCAGTGAAAGTAGTAGTAATTGCCTCATTTTTATCAATAGTTTCCATAATTAGAAGTGGTCCCTTCCCCTCTCTTTCTTTTGTGAATATTGAACAAAAATACTTGTTAAGATGATCTGCCATAGACCTATCAACCTCCAGACTACCACTCACTGTTTTGAAACATATTTGACCTTTGTTTGGTTTTTTACCTGTCATTTATATACCTAAAAAAGTTTTTGTCCCCTTTTCATACCAAGTGGGCCAGTTTTTCCTCAGTTTTTATCAGTGCCTTTGCTGCCCTGTCCTCCTGCTGCTTTGCAAAATATTCCCGTTATCAATATTCTGAGCCATATTTTTGCTTTTACTATACTTGCTACCTCTTTTGTAACCTCTCTAAAACAATGGTCTGTTGCTGTTAATAATCAACTTTTTAAATGTCCTCAATGCTCCTGCACTTCTTTCATGTGCCTCCACTCTGCCAAAGAATGACTTACACATTTCCACAAAATCGGCCTTCCTAAAATCTAACATGCTTAGATATTAGATACACATGTCTTTGTGTGGTACATGTTTCTCTAAATCATTATATTAAACCATACTGCTTGATGATAACTGGATCCTAGCTTCTCACCCACTTTTACTTCTGTGAATCTGTCAAGATATATAAGTACCCAATCTAAGTTTACCTCTTTCCGAGTGGGTTCTCTCATCAATTGCTTGAGGGATTCACCCTTTAATGAATTTAAAATATCTCCACTTCTAGTGGAGCTTGCTGAAGACTCACCCCAGTGTACATCAGGTACATCAAATCTTCCATGATTATTACCTATCCTTGTAATGCCATTTAAGCAATATTTTGCAATATGACATGGTCCATTTCCTCATCTTGTCTTGGTGGT
>WWET01001162.1:147926-164894 GCA_011038615.1 Limnodynastes dumerilii
ATATATATATATTCCTGAGTCTTTGGTGTGACTTCTACATTTCACATTTCAATGGCTTAATAAAATTATGTCAAAATGCAGTAAAGTTTACTAATCAATTATTAATTTGTCAAATGATCAACGTTTAGGATTATTTTCTATAGCAATACTATTCATTGAAAACATTTTGGGAATTAAACATTTTAAACATTTTAACTTTTACATAGCTGAAGAATATATTATGCTTTCATCTATTCGCTGCTTGTGTACAAGACATGCATGTCTTTCACATTCAGGCAGTCAGATCAAAGGCAAGGATTCAGTCTGTTGTTTAAACCACAAACAATGGATAGAACAATGGTGTCTTTCAGCACAGTAGTGGAGAGTTCAGTGTTTGAGTCTCCTGTTCTGAGTTGCATACAAATAAGGCTGGTGTCTGACAAGAGCTTTGATCTCCAGTGCTTTTCCATTCATAACGCTCAATCGATCCTATACTGGCACACTGGAGTGAAGGAAGACTGCTCTTCTGCTGTCACAGGGGGCGATTAAGCCCAACAGACGCTGCATGTAACATTTTCTGAAACGAATCACTCCAATATGATGGGAGGAGCTTTCTCCCACTGCCTCATTGTGTCAACAGACGTACGGGAAAATTGCTACTGTTCAGAGCGGTCCATCTGGCACTAGCCTAAAAGAATGTAGTTGGAGAACAACCAAGAGCTCCTTTACACATAAGTTAATTAGTGATTTGTAACAGGAGTTATTATTAAGGAGGTACGGTACACAGCAGTTGTTCCTAATGCACATAAGTGCTTATTTTCTCTGCATCTCTTTTTAATATCTTAATATTTAATTTATGGATGACAACTCATACTATGTTATATTTAAAGTCCACTACTTGCTTAAGACCTGATCCAGAAACGCAAGCATATCGGCATGCTATGAGCATCCTGAACATCCATATGCAGAGGTGTGTGTAATTTAAATGCGCATGCTTTGGTAGCTCTGGATAGCTATGCAAGTATAGCATGCAGTGTATAGGCACAGAGCAGCCAAGCAGCTATGTGACCATATAGGTTTAGTGACTGCTGGGTAGTGTTGTACACTGTAATGCAGGCCGGAAATGGTGAGCCCTACAGTTGCTATGCAACAATCCAAAAATGAATTTAAAAAAAATGAAAAAAAAATGAAATAAAAATTTGATAACTACTGTGATTATTTTACAACCACACAATGCTCTAACAGCAGTTTCATAGCTTTTATATATCATTGAAGTATGAAATCCTGGTTTCCTATGTGGTGCAAATATTTTACCGTAAAATGTGAGTAGTTCCATCTGTGTCCTGGTCTGGATCATGTACATTTGCATGAACACACCTTTACTATGCATTGACTACATGCCTCCGCCCCTTTCCCTCCCACAAAACACTCTTTAGTATGCAAACGAATGCAGCACCAGCTGCATGCTGGCCTGGCTCACCTGCAATTCCATGCACATGGTTAATAAGCATGTGTAATGCAAAATCATGCTTAGATATGCTATGGGCGTGGATTGGCCTCATAACACTACAATTTACATGGACATCGCATAGTAGACATACATTGTCAAATAATCAGGGCTTCTTCACACCATCCTGCACCAATCTTAATAGGAGTGACCCAATGGCTGTCATTTTATTCAGGAAGAATTAAAGATTTGATTGTTGTGTAAATTTGTCCATGGCAAAAGATTGCAAAATGTTTGGCTTGATTAGGCAATAGTGTATAGCCAACATTAGCCATGATTCCAATCCAGTAAAGAGGAGTTTATACAGTAGGTAAAACTTGGGTTGATGGTGCCCAGGGCAAATTTTAATTATATTTAAAACAAAAAAAATAGTTTTTTTTAACTATCTAAAGAACCATTGCATAATACCAAGAGCATACTTAATATCTAATCATCATAATAATAAAAAATATTTCATTTCATTTTTCTTCTCAGCACATCTAGGCCAGGTGCGGTTTCCAAAGCCTCTCTGCCACACCAAACTCACTCTAGTTTCACCTCTGGACTATAACGATGTTCACAATCAATGAAAAGAAAACAGCAGTCCTTAGGTAATTACTAATTTGATAAACGCCTTAAGGTTGAGTCGTTGTGCAGAGCTATTACTTAACTTTCCACCCCCCTTGACGCCTCTTGACTATAAGTAACCAGACAAGGGGTTGGTAAAAAAGGACTCAACTGAGCCCTTTTGAATTTATTTATAAAAATAACAATAACAATAAATTGTTGAACAATAAACAATAAAGATATGACGGCAGAAGGCAGTGCATAAACAATCAGCGGGTCTAAGCCCTCATTTGGCCGTTTAACGACCAGTGGGGGCATATGACCAACCGACTTAATGGGCACCCACATATTAACTAAAGTGGGGGCATGTAACCATCCCACTTGCAAGTGCCCTAAATTAAATGACCAGAGGATACTCCCAACTGACCCGCCCATTAAATGAAACCCAGTGCCGCCGCCGTGTACGCTTCCGACCAAACCTATAACCCAGGGTCAGGGAGAATAAATCAAATGGCTAATTTAGGTGCATTATGAGTACATTATGAGTGCACTGCCTTCCCGCCGACACCAGGATTCACGATGACCTAAAAAGTCATGAGAAGAAAACAAGTTATCCCACGAAGACAAGATGACATGTCATTAAACATTTAATAAAGGGAGGGAGGGTGGATGAACTTCTCCAGATGATGGAAGGGGAGTGATTCATCCAGGAAGGGGCTTATAAGGCTGATTCCCTAGCACCTCCTCTGAATAACCCATTGGTTCCCCCAGACCAAAATAAAATAATAACATAACAATAAACAACTGCTAGCCCTGACACCTCCCAACCCAGGGTTTAACTGCCTTCAGGCAAAATTCTTTGACCTTCAGTTGTCCTTAGTATGTTTCAGAAAAAAAAGCTTACCTTGATTTCCTGGATTCAGCGGAGATTGTAAAACAAATATAATCTAAAAAAAAAATAAGGAAAAAAATAATTCACCTTTTATTATCAAAATGCCTGGATTTAAAATGAATAATGTTTGTATTCCTTAAGTGCTGCAGAACATTAGTTACTATTGTAGCACTATGATTGTGCTTGATGCGGCTTACGCAATTCAGTGCTTGGCTAGGAAACATTGGACCAGATTCAGAGATTGAAAATAAGAGAGGAAAGTTACTCCTTAGCAAAACCATGTCCAAACCCGCAGCTTAGTAAATCTGGTCCTTAGATTTGAATGATGGAATTTTCTAGCCCAAGTCTAAATAACAGTGTAAAAGTAAAGCTGGTCACTATCTGTGTGCAGTAAGCAATTCAAAGATAAAAATAAAGAATAACAATAACCTTGACTTCCCCTTAAACCAACATGGTTTTGCCCAGGAGTAACTTTCCTCTCTTATTTTTAATCTCTGAATTTGGTCCATAGTTGTTTTCCCTTAAATAGTAAACCAGGCATACTATCATGAATAGGACCACAGTCAGTCCTCATATTATAGTGTATTTAAATGTATTACCATATACTACAGCACCAGGAATATAATGTGTAGAGTGACAGCTGGATACATCATCACTGCTTACCTTGTTCTGCTTTATGGCATAAGATACTACTTCTCGGCTGCCAGTCTCAAGGCCTTTGTAGGCAAAATGTTCAAATCCCATCTTATCACAGTAGAATGATGCAGCCTGTAGTGAAATCAATGGAACACACAATACTTTCTACCCAAGCTCTTAGTAATTAGAAATTGCAATTATTCACATAGCATGGTATTCATAATTTAGCATAATATAGCATGGTATTCATAATTTCACAGAGCCACAAATTGTCCAGTCCTGTGTTTATGTTATTTATTATCAGGTTTTATATAGCTACATCATATTATGTAGTACTTTACAATGTTTAAGCAACCATTCACTTCAGTCCTTTGCCCCATTGGAGCTACTAGTATGTTTTTGGATCAACTCGAACCATGGTGCTGTCCACATAAGTGTCTGGATCCAGATTATGAAAACAAGTGGCACATTACACCTGGGCAAAAGCATGTTGATTTAGTGGGGAGGCAAATTTCATCTACAAACAATATTACAGTTGAGTAGAGTTGATCTGTTTTAAAGTAAAGATAATCAGTATTTGTGTACAATAAGCAAAAGCTAAAAATCCTCTGGACATAAAAAGAATAAAATTACTGTGACTCCCACTGAAAATTAAGTTTTAACCAAGTGTTAAGTTCCACCTCTTTTCCTCTCATTTTCATTCTCTGGACTCAGGCCATGATGATAAAATGAAATTGAAATTAATTAACCAGCCATTTCTCCTAAATTATTATGTGCAGCAATTACCAAGAATAGTTTACTAGTCATAGATATTTTGTAATTTTAGCACAAACAAACCATTGAAGACTATCTTTGATCAATTTACAGTGTTTTATGTGAATTATTGATTTGTCTTCCTTAATTTGTATTACTTTTCTTCTGCATTAAGATATTGTGCTTTTTAGTTTAGGGGCTAGATTTACTTAACCGTGGAAAAGGAAAAAAAAAAAAAGATGATGCCCAGAGCAACCAATCAGATTGTAGTTGACATTCTCTAGTACGTAATAGAAAGTTAGAGCTAGAATCTCATTGGTTGCTGTGAGCGACATCTCCACTTTTCTGCAGTTTATGAAATCTAGCCCTAAATGTATTATTATTATTATTATGTATGTTACTGCGTTGTGATATAATCTTACACTTTCTCCAGAAAATTTTAATTTTAATCTATAAAGATTTTTTATTTTTTTTTAATCTCCGGTACCTAACTGGAAATTATTTGGATTGAGTGCACCATGATAGATCCCGTTTTGGTTTTGTGATTTGGTGTTTGTATTTGGGGATCTCGGTAGCACCAAGGGCATGTTTCAATAGAAAAATGATTTCTGATATTTGATGCCCTATTTCCTTTTTCCCCATTGATTGTTGTTAGTCAGTGCTTTCTAGTCTTAAACTTTCTCCAGAATAGCTGCAAAAGTACTTCTGTTCTAATGATTAACTCTTTCTTAGAACAACAGCATGGATGCTGCAACAAATAAAACAAATAAATAAATAAAATATTTGTATTGGAGTGGGCAGGCTTTCAATCAATATAAATAGGTAAAACATCCATTAGATGTTTTTAGTAATAGATAAAAATATATGTTCATGTATATTTACCATAAAAACATCCTTGGTAACAGTTAGTTCCATTTTCTTTCTATATAGGCTAATTGATTTTTCTATACAATTTTTAACTGTTGTCAGCCTCTTGCCCGAAAATGGCTGTTTAGAATAGAGACAGCCGAAAGCTCACTTTCGGCTGTCTCTATTTTGAATAGCAGCCATTTTAGAAATATTTTCTTTTCAATGGCATACTTACCCATTCATTTTTGTAAGCTACCGCTCGCCGGCTCCTTTGCAGGGACTTTTAGTCCTAGGGTTAGGATCAGACTAAGGGTAGGGGAGTGTAGATTTAAGTTGCAGGGATGGGAGACTTAGGGTTAGGCTATGGGCAGGGAAATCTTATGGCGGGGAAGGGAGTCTTAGGGATGGCTGCGGGGGAGGTTTAGGGTCAGGCTGCGGGAAAGGAAGAGTTAGGGTTAGGGTCATGGAAGGGAAGGGTTTGGGCTAGATTAATACTTACATTCGGAGCTCCATCTTCGGTGCTCCAGGGATCGATTACATTGCCTCTTTGAGGCAAAAGCAATCGATTTCCCTGCCAGTCCAGAACTGGCTGGGAGAGAATGGCCCTTTCAAAATAGTGCCGCTCTCTTCGGAGACCCACATTCATTGATTCATTCATTTAGCTTACCACTTGCTTAACATGGTTATCACATGACTAGACACATCTTGTACTGTAGTTATGCCACTGTTTTTCAAAGAATAATTTTAGGTTCACTTGAACATCATACCTGTTTGGCATTTCCAACCCAAAAAGTGAGATGATGGAAGCTTAGAAAGCGACCTCTTTCATGCTAAAAAATAAAGTATAAGACATTTAATATTATATCGTAGTCTCAAGCACCTATTTTGTACGCAGATATTAAGTAATATCACATTTTCTAGCATTCCATTCAATAAAGGGTCAAATAAAAAAAGTGAAAAAAATGATTATATGTTATCATTTGTGGTTCGGAGCTTTTCTGGCTTGGTCAAGAAGTTCACTGGTCTATGATTGAACACAGAACAGTATAATTGACAGCATATTGATATATGTCATTATTGCAACAATGTGGGATTTTGAAAGAGTAGTTGTCAGCTTTTATATGGCCATCATATTACAGCACCAACTGGGTGGATTGGCCATGGGCCTTACAGTGAATTTTGTTAGTAGAACAATTGCTTTTTGACAACAATCGAAAGCAAATCATTTGTTTGCATTGAACCTGTATGTGATTTGTCTGTTGTGGCAGTCACTAGGAAGCTCTCTCTATTGGCTACAACTCCACCAATATTAGATATTTGCACTGTTGTCATTAAAGGTCTTTACTGTGTTGCAGGTGCACTGGTAAAAGATCATATAATTCTACTTTTGTGTTGGTCCTTCCCCCAATTTATATCTATGGAATTCAAAAAACAATGTGTGTTCTTACCTTCTCTCCCTTGTCTGTGTAACTAGTCTGTAAAACAAGATAAAATAAATTTTATTTCTAAATAATAGCATAAATCAAATCATTTGTTTTTAACTGAAGATATGCATGTATTATATTTTACACACATAGAAATAAAAATGGTGGTTACTCAAATCAATGTATAGGTTAATATAAACAGGTGTTTGAAAGCAGGCGTAATATGCACAGAAACAAAAGGAAAATGTGTTCCTCAATCCACTGTTCATCAGTAGCTTAGCTGTAACATGAAATGCAGAGATACAGATAGAATGACAGGTTAGTTACGGATAAAAAGCAGTGTGCTGGTGCATGTTATTCCTCTTTGTTTCTGTGTTTGTGTATATATTTATCTATATATAAATTATTTGCCTGTAATGTCCTTGAATAAACCTGTTACAGTATGTGGCTAACCTATAATTACTGTGCATAATTACTTTCATGTCACTGCCCATACATGGCTTCCTGTCTGTTATGACTGTATAATTGTTTCTTCACCTGGTGTAAGGTAATTCTGGGCATCAGCAGTTTCCCTGTATGTATTATAATATAAAATAAACTTGTAGCACATTAAGTGACATAGAATGCCTGGTGCTCTTGTCTTACTGGTAGGTGTAGTGCACATTGTTCTGCAAACAAGACATAGTTCTGCGTTCTGGAAACTCTTTTCATTGACAGTCAGTATTTTTGCTTAAGCAGCTGTTTCATTGATATTTTTTGTACAGTGTGGGACATTTTATTTTAGGAATCAGCACTGATAGGGACAAGGGATCCTGCCCTCTGTGCATTTATCACATGTGTGGATGTCTATCAGTCAGCACAGAAGTGGGAGTGAACTCACCTTGTGTGTGGATTTAATGTTAGTTATGCTACCATAAGGCAGCCTTAAATTGGTTGTGTGCAGAGGCGGAACTACCATTGCTGCAACAGGTGCAACGGCACCAGGGCCCATGCTGATACAAGGGCCCACAGCCGTCATCACCGCACTGTCGAAGCTTCCCACCAGGTTACATGGGATATCATCAGGGCCAAAGCATATTATTTTCACATGGGCCCACAACTCGCTAGTTCCGCCTCTGGTTGTGTGGATCAGCGGTCCTATGATCGCTGCTACACACAGAAAGCTAAAACCCAGATCACACTGTAAAATTTAAATGCCCCCCCCACCACACACACACACACACCTTACGGTGTTAAGACAAGCAGAGGGGGTACACCTCTAGGCATACAGAACTAAGTTCCATAAGCCTGGAGATCCATTGCGGAACATTTGATTTGGCATTGCCAGATATTCAGCTGAAACTTCGCAAGCATCTTGCCGGATTTGCTTGTTGTGCAGCAGTCTTTATATAGCCCAAGATCCCTTTCCCCAAAACACAGTCTTTCCAATGGTGATCCAGGAAGCGTGTGGCATGTACACTAGGTGGGAAGGTGGAGGTATTCAATTATACAGCAATGTTATTCCTTATGCCATATCCAGACTGTGGGGTTCACAGTTATAAATCTGTCCATGCTTGGGGGTTGGTTTCCTCTCACACGCATGGTGGTATACAGGTGCTATACAGGGGGCATCCGAGCACAGTGGGATCATTTGTGACTTAAACAATATATAAATGAGCAGCTAGTTCTTTACTAGAGCTGCAGTTCAATCTATCACATATAAAAAAAACTAAGTGACATTTTAGATTGTCATGGCACGCTAGAAGTGTATTTATTTCAGAAGATTTTTACAATGATGACAAATTTACAAGGTATAAGAGACTATTAAATTCCACAAACTTCTCCCATATTTACATTGTGCTATTTACATTTGTTTGAAATGCCTGGCTTTTTATAACATCAGCGCTGTACATTGTTCTTATCTACATCATTTATTTACACAATAATGTAAATACACAAATGTGGCACCTTCTGTCTTGATCTGTTTATCTTGGTATTATTATCATAATAGTATTTATTACTAGCCACTCTTAGGTGACATTACCAAGCTTGATTCTTCACTTTTGCTACAGAAAGTTTAATAGTTGCATTGTGTCAATAAACCTCTAATTTATATACATTTTTCATATAGTGAATGTTTATCACATAGCATTTCTTTCTCCTATATTTTATACTGCTTTATTATTTTACAGGGTTTATTTCTGTAATATGTAATGCTCTACCAAATTTTATATACATTTTATAGATTTATTGTACTGATACAACATTAATAAACTATACATGTTAGTTTTTACAGACATTCTTATAGTCTCATTTAAATACTGGCACTATTGAGACAATAAATGTAATGTAAATTCAAAAGTATTATACCATACATACCATTGTGTAGCCGGTTTAGATTTCTGTGAAGTATCTCTCCTGTGGGGAGTTTATATGTAACAAAGGACAATTTAATGACGACAGCTTGTGTATAAGCCATGAAATAATGATTGTGATTGGTCAGTTTAGAAACACCCTCTAACCCCTCCGCCCCATAGAAATCACTTTTTCGTGTTACTTTAACCTTTTTCTGGGTCCCTCACCTTTTCTGTAAAAGGAGATATTGTGCAACTGAAATAAGGCATATTATTGATTATTCTTGCACTGGCGGAATTGAAAAATAAAAATGTATTCTAAATGCAAGGTTGGTGACATTTGGAGCAAAGCCCTAATCTGTAAACAATGTCTCTCAATGCTTTTTTTTTTATTAGGGGGCTATTAATATGCTGCATTATAAAATTACACACGTCATCAGTGACAATAGCTGACAGGAAATAATTGTTGTTTTAGAGCCATTTTGTGGCTTTTTAGAATACCTCCAGGAAATGTATCTATTAATTTAATACTTATACCAAAATATGACTTATAATAGAGACCCATTGTTTAATTACAAAACCACTCTTGCCAGAAGTCATTACCTCTAATGCTTATTGTCCTTTAGATACCTCCATCTTCTGCAACATAAGAAATAAATCTGCCTATATTTTTTATTTCCTTTCACAGAGGAATAAATAGATTAACATATGTCAGAGCCATTGTTACATAGTTTAACACCAATGGCAAGAAGCAATGCTAGCAACCACTGCCCTATAAGACAAGTTTGTATTAGTCAGGTAAATTTGTCAGAATTCTTAAATGTTGTGGTAGGGTAAAAGTTGTGATAACATAATATATTCAGAAAAGTCAAATATAGAGATCCTATATACTCCAAATAGATGCTGCCTCTTCTATATATATTTGCCACCAGTCAAAATTATGCAACACAAAAGATAAAGAATAAAGATAAAGATAAAGAATATAGAAGATAGTGCTCCTTCCTATGTGTGTATTCCAAACCCGATATCAGAATATATTCCTTTTAACGACAAATAGTTGAACTTGTATTGTTGTACTTTAATTTGTATAGGAGCACCTTCTTATTTATACTTACTATAAAATAAGTACATAATGGGTCCGATTCAATTAGCTACGCACTGAGTTATTTGCGGTGCGAAGCTAATCCCGCAAATTTATTTTGTAGATTTTTATGCACACCCCATATAGCTGTGCATAAAAATCTGCAAAGTTTGTCTACCGTGATAGATATGAAAAGCGCACGGCAAACTTTTTCTTGTCTTCGCGGCCCTATGTGTTATTTCCTAAACTTTTTTTTGATTAACATAACGTTTTTTTGTACTGTTTGTAATGGTTTCCTTAGTTTCTCTGGACCGGATCCAGGTTTTCACAAATGGTTCGTTTTCCACTCATTGCCTCACTTAAAATGGCAATATTGCAGAAGTTTGATTCGCACATATGGGCTCAATCCAGCCCTTACTGTATGATTACCATACCTCCCACCCCTCGGATTTAAGGTACAGATCAGCTGTTATAACTGTGCGTGTGAGGGGAGTTTCCTTGCCCTCACCCACACTGGAGTTAGGATCTCATGCTGTATCGATCTCGAAACCACAACTACAATCAGACCTCCGAGCACAACGGTTACCGGGGTCTGGATCCAATCCTCACTATCACTATTAGTAACTAAGCTTAATTGTGGAAATACTACTATTTTCCTGTTAATAGTGAAGGGTCAGATTCCAGGTAACATATAGAGGGATCTAGTTTGGTGGGTCTGAGGTAGAAAGTAAGAAAATTTTATGTCTCTTACTGTTATCAGCCCTGTTCAAGGTGATGGGATTCCCCACACCGATGGCTGTCATTGAGAAGTATTTCGAATAGCAGTCATTTTTTAATTTTTTTTTATTTTTGGAAGTTCCGCCTGACCCACCTCAGGAGAGGTGAGTAACCTCTCCGGGGACTTTTAGGCTTAAAGGGAGGGTTAGGGTTAGGCTCTGGGGAAGGGAGGGTTAGTGTTAGGGTATTAGAAGTGGAGAGTTAGGGTAAGGAAAAGGAAGAGGGTTGGAGACAGAGTCATTACTTACATTTCAGAGCACCATGTTTGGTGCTTCAGGGATTAATTGCTATGCCTCTTTGAGGCAGAAGCAACAGTTTAACCTGCCAGTTTGAGACTGGTTGGGAGACCCACACCCATTCAGGGCAGTGGCAGATTTAGAGGGGGGTCGATCACCATCCCCCTAGAAAAGTGCCGGCCGGTAGTCTCTGCTTTTGGGAGAACTGAAAGCATGCTCTATGCCAGAGCTGTAAGGAAGGTGGAGCCATTAGCACCTCAACCACGGCGCAAGTCCTGAGGTGGGCGCAGGTGAGGAGGAGGAGGAGTGCTTTTGTTTTTATTTAGCGCTAAGCGATCAACCATAATATATGAAGCACTAACTGCTGAAGCCGGTCTGTGACAGGGCAATTCATTAGTGCTCCTTCGCACTGCCTCTGCCCATGTCTCAGCCCCACCCCCTCAGTGGAAATGTCAGTGCTGCAGCTGGAGCACACAACGTTAGAGCAGACCGAGGTAAAGATGGTGGCACCCATGTGGAAAGTGTATACCACAGGTGGTACACTCAGGAAAGCTGGAGAAGCAAGCTGTAAGGAACATAACCTGCCACATTACTAAGGGGAAGGAACTGGACTACTGCATGCACTATGCTTCGCTGGTTCGGGGAAACATCTGTATAATAATGACCACTGTTATAATTGCAAAGCCTACTACAGTTTCTAGGATGTGAGATGGGCTCCTCTCCATTCCATTGACCTTGGAGAAGATTGCCATAACTCCCATTCAAGCAGAGAATGAGATATATCCTCCAGAGGGCTCTGTACCAACTCCACTTATTTTTTATCACCATCACTTTAACCCAGTGTTATTATAGCTCTACCATGCCATACTTACTGTCCTACAACCTGTGAGTTCTTCTCTATATTTAGTAATAATTTAATTTTAAGGAAAAGCCTGGCGGTCACGCATTTTCCTATACATGTCACAGCTGTACTACTGTCCATGCTGGAGTTAGTTGGCTGAGCAATATAACACAGCACCGGTCCCAATTAAAGATGTACACTGCGCTTGAACACTACTAAGACATTCGGCTAACTTGGCATGTGTTAATTTACTATCATCGAAATTGCACACTCTAGTGGCGAGAGGAGGGATCTCACTCTATTATGGTTACTATTTGGATTCAGCACTTCTTAGAGAATAATGTGTATGTATAATTAATTCTTATGGCACTTATTTGTACAACAAAAATGTTTTAATTTATATATTTTATGAAAAAGGTAAAATACAGTTATCTTCCCTTATAATCTTTAAAGGCTACACATGTCCTGTGTGCAGTGCAATTACCTAGACATGTAGTATATCTGTTAATTAATATATTTCTTTAAATTACTGAATACTTGCTCTGTAATTTATGTATTATTACTAATAACATTACTAAAACCCTTATGACTATGGCTTAATAATTATACATTTAAATTGATGTATACTAATGTGTACAGATTAATAAATAAACAGAAATTACACTGAGAAACGATTGTTGGTTAATAAACAGTTTTATTATATACTAGAAAAAGTACCTGGCGTTGCTCATGTTTAAATCTTTAAGTTATTAATACCATACGTGCAGCTGCCTGATGATATGTACAGTTTTTGTTAATGTAATTTATGGCCCAAAAACATAGCTTCCAATATTTAAACTTCCAAAATCAGTAAGTTTGTGCCCAAAGTCTTTTTCCATAACCTCCACCCTTATAGCCTGCAAATTCTGAATGCCATGGGTAAAAAAAACATGCCATTAGGACTGGACCCCTTAAAGCTTTGGTAACAAGTAAACAGAGACAATGCCACAAATGTGTTTCTATACAGCAATTTAGCATTTAGAACTAATGTTAGATTGACAGTGGGTAAACCTCAGTAGGAAGCATTTAAATGTGACTGGCAGTAATGCAGACAAGACTTTTCAGATTGAGTCAACTAGATCAGTGGGTAACACTGGATTATGCAAGTCAGTAATGCAAAAACCATAGCAATGTGTTTATCAAGCCTACCAATTCTCCTCTGGTTGCTGTGACTCCATCTATAGTTGCTTGTTGCATTTGCCTTATCTACAACCAATGTGCAGAATCAAAATCTTCTGAACTCCAAGGAATTACTTGCCATATATAATAATAGAAAAAAAAATCTAACTCGAGCTTGGTGGGCTGGTGTGAAAAAAATATAATAAAGAAAAAGTTATGTTCAGAGTGCTATCTCCTACACAGTAACTGCCAATCTGTGAAAAAGAGATATATAAAAGAAAAAGAAGGGTGATGCGCTAGAAAATAACAATTTTTACCTCTACTGATGCTCCATGTGGGTTTTC
The DNA here is from genome assembly GCA_011038615.1 of Limnodynastes dumerilii. Taxonomy (NCBI): domain Eukaryota; kingdom Metazoa; phylum Chordata; class Amphibia; order Anura; family Limnodynastidae; genus Limnodynastes; species Limnodynastes dumerilii. Next base: position 161,283 of record WWET01001162.1, read on the forward strand.
TCATTTGTGCAATTTATTTTATAAATATTCTGCATATGTTCTGACTATTGTATTTCATTCTCAAGGATATTAAGTTTAAGTCCTTTGGATAGCATTCGGATTGTAATATTTATTTTATATGATATCTCAGACACACTATGAATAGGTCTCATAACATTGTTCATATCAGGTCTTTTATGGCTATCTTTGATTAATTTTATTTTAGTTTCTTCTTTTTATATTATTTTCTTTTAATTTAATTCTGTATAAAATTTTATTTCATTTAATTATATATTTTTTTCTTAATTTAATTTTTTCTTAATTAATTTCTTCTTAATTAATTTCTACATAAAAAACTATAACAAATTCTAAAATATGTATGTCATTTTTAGATATTGATACATTCATTGTACATATTCTTCATATATATAATATTTAAACCATAATTTTTGGTATGTGTATATAGGAATCTCGACAGGTTTTACTAACTAATTAGACCACCTGTTTTAACTAATTGAAAGGTATAAAACAGGCTCCCTGGGAGCAACTACCAATCCCTTCTGATGAAATTGTCAGCCTAAGGACAAAGAAACGCGTCAAGGGGCAGCATTTGATGTGGTTAATATTTTGCACGATTTGCTGAACTGAACTTGAAAGCACTTGCACTTTGTTGCTCTTTAGGATCCACTGGAAAACTATCCTCTAGGAACATTTGTATCAGCATATACTGAGCTTATTTCCATACTACGGAGGAGGAATTATTCAGCCAGTAGTCTGTCTAGGGGGTTGATCAACCCCCTTGGTAAGATTACCTTGGCTGTATCTGCCGTCATCACGCTATTTAGCACAGTCCGCGTGCTATTGGGAGAACCAGAGGGAGCTACACGTCTGCCAATTCCCGTTTGACACGGGTAACATCATCCAGCTTACATTCCGGTTCACGATACCGTTCTGTCAATTACCTGACGGTCTTATATTTGAACTTGCACTTCGGCCAGCGATACCACTCTTCTAATCATCCGACGGCCTCATACCCAAGGGACACATGAGTTCTTTTAGTGCAATTGACGGCACTGTTTAATATAACGCTTCTCCCTCCCTGCATGCCTAAATTCATTGAGCCGCAGTCTTTATAGGCTCTTACTGCAGAGACTTTATGGATTTTACATGCCCATATCAACGGCCTCGTTATCTTTAGAGGCAATCTTCTGTCTCCAGCGGTCCTATTGTAGTGTCTTTGAGTGAAGACATAAGATACATTTGTCTCCATTCATAATTAGCAACATAATTACTGTGCAATTGTCACTATTACCACTCTGCTGCATTACATTGTATTGTTTTATTATTTGAGTTTTTTTTAATTGTGTTTTTGGGTCTTAATAAATATATTTTGTATTTTCAGTATACCTGTCGAGTACCTATTGTTATTTTCTAGCGCATCACCCTTCTTTTTCCTCCATATATAATAAAGCTAAACTTGCAATCAGATAGATAGATAGATAGATAGATAGATAGATAGATAGATAGATAGATAGATAGATAGATACAAAAAGGGGGAAGCGCACCTGCATATATTTAACAAAAAAAAAATGTATCAATGAATAGGTGCTAGGCCAATAATCAGATATAATAAATAGAACCAAGGAAACTTGATTCAAAGCCAGCACTCAAAATATGTAAAAATATCAATCTTTTTTGTATCACAAAAAATATCTAGCGGCAACACACACCACCATAAAGTCTCAGAATGAAAAAAGTGCTACAGTGCATAAAAGTGCAATAATAAAAAGGGCAGTATCACAGCTCTGTAAGGTATCCACAAAATATCCAAAAATATCCAATGACTGTCTCAAGCACGGACCAGAATCATATCAAATAGCAACTGTTTGTAAATAGGCAGCAATATATAAACAAGTCCAATTAGATCCATAATGAAGTTCCTTTGGAGCAAACATGCAATGAGGATAAGTTGATACTTAGGCACATAACGTCCCAACAGCTGTTACAGCTGCCACGCCGTCGTCAGGGGAAAGTGTACAGAGTAGGCCAGTAAGGTTCAGGCTGCATCAATGATAGAAAGAAAACACAGCATATAAATACCTTAAATAATGAGCAAAATCAGTCACCAGCTGTGAAGGACGAGCGTGCTCCAGACCGCATCCCACTCAGAGAAGCCGACAGGACACGTGTCTCAAGCTTCCTCCGCCAATCCACAACAGTGACCATGGTTACCAGTAAACTTTTGCTCACAGCAGAGTTACACTTGTAAACATGACCTCGCCTGGACAGGTCTGAAAGCCAGGTCTGCGTGCTCGTTGGCACACATCGAGTGAACGGTGCAGATAGGAGCAGCACTGCAACTCTTCATAAGATGTACAACATAAAAAATGAGAAGAATCACAAATCAACAAAAGTGGAGTTATATATATATACAAGTTTAGTACATCATAGTATCGGGCTAAACCTAATATTTATAAGAAGCTTGTTAAACTACATTCATCATTGAGCCCGATAGGGAAAAAAGTGTCAAATAAATGTCTACGTTCAGCCTCCTTTCTCAAGAGAAGAGAGAGAATCATAAATCAACAAATAAAAAATAAATCGTCAATGAATCTGACATAGAAAAAAATAAACTTAGAGTATTGCTGGTCGTTGAGTATATACTGAGACTCATAGTGATGCATGAATACATTGGCACACGAAGGGGCCATATTTTACCCCATCACAGTGCCACAAAGTTGTAAAAATAATTGATTTTGAAACAGAAAATAATTTTTAGTCAACAGTAACCGCATAAGTCCCATTAGAAATTCCAATGGCGTTTCGTCATAGTGAGAAGATGAAGTGAATAACTCTTTTACAGCTGTCATACCAGATTCATGAGAGATATTGGTATATAAACTGGTGACGTCAAGGGTCACCAGTAACAAATGTTGAGTAGGGAGCTCCACATCCTTAAGGTGGTTCAAAAATTTTTTTTACGGGATGTGATATCCACCAGGAGTGGTATAAGAGGAAACCGAAGGGGCGGAATGAAACACAAATGGAGAAAACAAAGGGGCAAATGCCCGCAAGAAATAGTGGTGTATAACTTGTCTTAATACAGCCCCACCCCCATAGAAATGCAAGTATTAAGTCTGGGTCTTTCTTTTACACAAACGCAGACCAAAAGCCTTTTACATAGAACTTGATTTATATCGCTTTCAGCGGAAGCTGAAGTTAAGAGAATTTTTTGTTGGTCAAACCATGCCTTTAGAAAGGAATGTCCTTAGGTCTAAATCTACATTTGAACCTGCTAGTGTGAATTCTTTTATCGACACTTTTATGCGTCTTGTGAAACGCGATACTATGGCGCAATGGTCAGCAGGTAAAATTTCATATTCCAATTCATGTAAAGAAGAGAAAAAGGCGGTGAAATCATTGAGATAATTCTGCGATTGTTATTAGACCTGCCGATAAGGGCGGGTCTATTGTTATACTTGATAAAGAAATGTATTTACAGGAGATCACGAGACAATTATCGGATACCAATTGTTATAAACCCGTTATTTGATCCTACATCCGCTTATAAGCAGGAGATTGATTCATATTTGCTAACAGCTCTTTCTAATGCTTAGATCACCCAGGAAACTT
>WWET01001162.1:164932-180719 GCA_011038615.1 Limnodynastes dumerilii
GCAGGATCATCCAAAAACACCAATCATTTATGTCTTGCCGAAAGTGCACAAAACGTTAATTAATCCCCCAGGGCGTCCGATAATTTCATCAAGAGGGTTGTCATGTCAAACTTTGTCACAATATATCGATTTCTATTTGCAGACTACAGTGAAAAATAAGTCAAGCTACATTCAAGATACGACTGATTTTTGGAACCGCCTTAGGGACGTGGAGCTCCCTACTCAACGTATGTTACTGGTGACCCTTGATGTCACCAGTTTATATACCAATATCTCTCATGAATCTGGTATGACAGCTGTGAAAGAGTTATTGACTTCATCTTCTCACTATGACGGACCGCCATTGGAATTTCTAATGGGACTTATGTTGTTAGTGTTGACTAAAAATTATTTTATGTTTCAAAATTAGTTTTTTTTTACAACTTTGTGGCACTGCGATAAGGTCAAATATGGCCCCTATGTATGCCAATGTATTCATGCATCACTGAGTCTAAGTATATACTCAACGACCAGCAATACTCTCAGTTTATTTTTTTCTTTGTCAGATTCATTGACAATTTTTCATTTGGAACAGAAGAACAGTTGATTACATTTGTACAGAGATTAAATAACAGAGATTCTCCAATTAAGTTCACAATGAACTAAAGTTTTACCAAAATGAATTTTTTGGATGTGTTAATCAGCGTGACTGAATCTGGCCTGACCACAGTTATACAGAAAGGACACTGACTGCAATACCCTCTTGATGGCAGATAGCTTCCACCCACGACCCTTAAAAACCGGACTACCATTTTCTCTGATGGTGAGAATAGTAAGGATCACCTCTGATCGTCAAACTTTAGAGCAATCTTTATATTAAATGGGTTAGCGTTTTCTTTCACATGGCTATCAAAAGAGGGAAGTACAAGGTGCCATTGATAGGTGTCTGGCTATTGATCGGGACACTTTTATTACAGACAAGAGATACTAATAAGAATGCTAATAGACTTGTCTTCTGTACAGCGTTCTCAACGATGTCCTTTGTTCTCAAGAACTCCATTTACAGGCATTGACAAAGATCTGCAAGTTCCATAGTTGATCAGTTATCGAAGAAGCTCCAATTTGAAGGATCGTCTGGTGGTTAATGACATCCCTGATAAATTAACGAACTGGTTGTCCCCGAAAACTGGGGTTTTCAAATGTGGTGATTGTTTAAACTGTTCTTACCTTATCACGGGTGATACCTTTAATGATCCTGTCACACATGAGGCTATTAAGATCAGACATCGACTGATATGTGACAGTCGTTTTGTAGTGTATGCCCTGGTTTGCTGATGCCCTAAAGTTTATATAGGGAAAACTTTGAGAAGTTTAAAAGAACATATGGCCCTTCATAGGTCTTCTATTAAGAAGGCCTTTACAGTTGTGGATACTAAGACTTTGTTTATATATTGCTGCCTATTTACAAACAGTTGTTATTTGATATGATTCTGGTCTGTGCTTGAGGCAGTCATTGGATATTTTGGGATATTTTGTGGATACCATACAGAGCTGTGATACTGCCTTTTTTATTATTGTACTTTTTTCATTCTGAGACTCTATGGTGGTGTGTGTTGCCGCTAGATATTTTTTGTGATACAATAAAGATTGATATTTTTACATATTTTGAGTGCTGGCTTTGAATCAAGTTTCCTTGGTTCTATTTATTATATCTGATTATTAGCCTGGCACCTCTTCATCGATACGTTTTTTTTTTTTATATATGCAGGTGCGCTTCCCCCTTTTTGTATCCATATATATATGGAATGATTGCAAGTTTAGCTTTATTATATATGGCAAGTAATTCCTTGGAGTACAGAAAATTTTGATTCTGCACATTGGTTGTAGATAAAGCAAATGCAACAAGCAACTATAGATGGAGTCACAGCAACCAGAGGAGAAATTTGTAACAGGAGGGAGAGCAGTACACTTGGTAGGCTTGATAAACAGTATTATATGGAAAGAGAAGTAAGTCTATGGATAGCGTGCGGTGATAACAGCAATTTAAACTTCAAATAGTCTCAGTTCAGATCAGGAAAGATCGGATAGCTCAGTTATGAAGTCCTGTTTAGTGTTCAGATGTGAAGCTTGAGGAATCGTTGTGCTCCCCGTTTTTTTCTCCCGTTGTAGCGTCCTCTTTGTGCAGGGTTCAGGGACTTTGTCGGCGGTTGTCTGATCAGCTGATGCCTCAGCAGTACAAAGGCTCCTTCTGGTTGACAGGCTGAAAAGTGCTGTACTGCTACTGCTCCGTTCTGCGCATTCCCCATGGAAGAAGAGAGAAAACAGACAAGCAGCGCCAAGCCCTGGTGCAATAACGTTTATTTTGAAACAACGTTTAAAAGATTCCTAATAATGGATACTCACAATAAAAGTTCTTGTTACATTCACATAAAGGTTTCTTTGTACTTTTTCACACAACACCATATGTTACCTTTCTGGGTCAGTGGCCAAAAATCCCTAGGTCATATACATGGGTTGTTTAGGATATATATACAGATATTCAAACAAACAATTTAAAGTATTTTGATTGGAAAATTTCAATTTTGAAGGAACAGATTAATGTAAATTATATGATAGTCAGGAAATGCATCTATTTATATCTTTGATGCATTGTCAGTTTATGTGAATTTAGACATGGGGCCAGATTTACTAAACTGAGGGTTTGGAAAAGTGCAGATGTTTCCTATAGCAACCAATCAGATTGTAGCTCACTTTCTTTTTACATACTAGAGAATGTCAGATAAAATCTGATTGGTTGCTATGGACAACACCTTCACTTTCCCAAACCTGCGGCTTAGTAAATCTGGCCCATAGGCTTTTTCTGATGTGACTGTACAGTCCTCTGTTATCCATTATTCAGCATCATTAATCACTTAGTCATACAGCACCATTTTCACCAGACTTTGGCTCCCTACTATTTACTGATTCACAATACCGTCCTTGCAGCGTTCAGAACATCTAGAACAAAAAATATATAAATGATTTTGATAATAATAGTTGTGTTAATAAAGAGATGTTCCAAAAATAAGATGTTATCTGCCATTGCTTTCTGTTGGTTCTTTCTAAGCTAGATGTTGTTTTGTTTAATGAGGATACTTGTAAATAGAATGCATACAGTTTGTATTTCAGTTTTCTAAATATTAAAAAGTCACCAAATAAATGAGATATGAAATATATTGATCCAATTGATGTTCTTCAGTAAGAAAAGGCAGCATCATTATGAATGGCCTAGGATTAGGTCACTTTTACGATCACCTTACCCTCTTTTTAAATAAAGGAGTTGATATTAGGTTGTGGTAATCTCAGGCCCTTAATTTAAATATTTGTTCTCTGGGTCGTTTCTTATATTGATGGGAATACAGGTAGACAGATTACCATCGCATGCATATAGAAAGTGCTAGAAGTATAGCAGTCAGCATTGGTATGTAGGAAAAAAAAATGATATATACTGTAAACTAAGAGGGAACGCCTCAAGAGCAGTGATAGTTCAAAATAAGGACTGGGTCAGTCTATATGCATTGGAATGCTTTCTAATGGATTGCAACATGTTCACGAGCACGTGCCTTGTGGAAAAGTGGCCCCAGTACAATTAAATTGCATAGAGGTTCAGCTAATCTGCATCTGGCACATATCTGGTTATATTACGACTTACTATACAGCTGCTGATGCCTGATCACCTGTGGTGAGCAATGGTGGCCTGCTGTTTTCCACAAGTTATCCTAAAACCTAATATGTATGGTTGCTATGGGCAACATCTCTGCAGCTTAGTAAATCTGGCCCCTGGTGTATTTGTAAATATTGTTTAAGTTGTTATTAAATGGATTATGGTTATGCATTGCAGAAGAATGTTTTCCTGGCTATTCAGCAAGACTGTTGGATAGGTCACTGGATAAGAGAACAAGGGTCAATAGAAGGACAGTGTTTATAGTCCGTTTTTGTTATTTTAAATGAAATACCATGTAAAAACTGAATAATGGACAATTAATATAATGTAGTAGTGGTTGTGGAATAGATCATTGCTTCCGATTCATTTGTGATCAGAGTAACAGAAGTGTGGGGATCCACAATCCCAGGGTCATGATACCCATGTATCCATTTGATTGCTCTGTTAACCCCTCTCACATCTCCTGCTAATGTAAAATGGCTGTGATTAGGAAGTATACCTATACTTTACATGGGGTATAAAATCAGGAACACCTGAGAACATAACCCGACAGCCCGTGGGAATTGTTATGTTACCAGAATTACATAGAAACATAGAAAGTGACGGCAGATAAGAGACACATGGCCCATCTAGTCTGGCCATTTGTTTATTTAAACCTATACTGACCCTAGACCCTATTTACCCTCAATTTGGTTTACAATTTAGGATACCCTTATATTTATCCCAAGCATGTTTAAATTGTTCTACTGTATTGGCCTCAACCACCTCAGATGGGAGAATATTCCACTTATCTATCACCCTTTCAGTGAAGTAATTTTTCCGCACATTTCCTTTGAATCTACCACCCTCCAGTTTATATTCATGCCCTCGTGTTCTATTACACCTTTTCTTTTGAAAAATGCCCCCTCCTCTAGCTGGTCACAACCCTTGATGTATTTGAAAGCTGCTATCATGTCCCCCTCTCCCTTCTCTTCCCTTCTCTAAGCTATACATGTTCCTCTAGCCTTTCTTGGTATGATTTGTTACAAAGGCCATGGACCATTTTAGTTGCTCTTCTTTGCACAGTCTCTAATGTATTTATGTCTTTCTGGAGATATGGCCTCCAGAAAGCAGTGCAGCAAGGGTGAAGTCATCATTACCTGAAAGAAGACTGTTCCAGGGGTTTAATAAGTAATGTGGCTGTGTGCAGTCAGACTAGGGCAGTAGAAGATGTAATGTGGATGGATGGGTTATATATCATGTGGGGAGAGTTATCTGAAATGGTTGGAGATTGGTGGACGTTGGAAATTTTAGGATTAGGCATGTTTTTTCATTCTAAGTGGTCAGAACAGTGATGATCACAGTATGCAGCAGGGGGGGGAAGTGATGTCTCTATACTGCCAGGTTAGATGACAGGGTTTCCTCTGGCCCCGGTGTGCTTATCTTAAGATTCTGAGTAGTGTTAGTTTGATTATAACAAATTCATGCAAAACAAATGCAGATAAAACGTTAAAAAAAAGAAAATTCATCCAGGTTATGTTGCTTATGAGAGCCCATCTCCATCATAGGAATGAACCATTCATTACACCAGCTGGCCAGAAGGTGGGAGTCAATAAGCATTTTGGGTACCTTTAAAAAATGATTTGGGTGCATGGTTGCATAAGTCTGCCCATACTGTATTAAGATCAGTGTCTAAACAGCCCTTACCCCTGTGCGGTCACAAGGAGCTAAATAGTTATGATTATGGCATTTTTAAAACTAAAAAGATATGAAAAATATACACTGGTGTAGGCCTGGCCAACCTGTGGCTCTCCAGGTGATGTTAAACTACAACTCCCAGCATACTTTGTCAGTTATCAGCTATACTTAAGCAGGTAAAGCATCCTGGAGAGTTATAGGTTGGCCAGGCCTGCACAGGTGGTATGTTTGAAGTAAAGTTTGCAATTTACATTTAAATTTATATTGAATGTTCACTTTATCTTTTTGTTTTTTGTTGCAAATAAAAAGTAGACAGTTAATTGGAAAACTTATGAGCATGCCGCTATGCTATGTTTCTACTAGACATACGTTATATGGACAAAGGAATTTGGTCACACCTGTTAAGTATTGATTTCTGCGGTTTCAATCAGACCTATTGCCACAGATGTATAAAATCCAGCACTTAGCCAGGCAGTCTCCATTTGTTCTGAAAAGCTGTGACTTCAAACCTGGTACTGTGACAGGAGCCACCTTTCCAATACGATGATTCATGAAATGTCATCCCTGCAGGATATTCCAAGTGTGAGCGTTTATGAACAATAGCTTCTCCGCCATGAAGTGGAAGACCATGAAAATCACGGAGCACAAAGACTGCTAAGGCGCATGGTGTGTAAAAGTCGCCAACACTCTGCTGATTCCATAGCTGAAGAGTTCAGAACTTCCACTTGCATAAATGCAAGCACAAAAAATTGAATGGGCTTACATGGCCGAGTAACCGTATGCAAGCCTTACATTACCAAGTCCAATGCCAAGCGTCAGATGGAGTGGTGTAAAGCTCACAGACACTGGACTGTGGAGCGATGAATCACGTTTCTCTAGGCCCAGCTCAGAACAGACACTTTGAGCAAACACATCACTGCTTGGCAAAGCATTCATGATTTAATATAGGGCAGCATGATGGCTCAGTGAGTAGCACTTGTGTCTCACAACGGACTAGGCCTCATCTGTGTGAAGTTTGTATGTTCTCCCGGTGTCTGTGTTGGTTTCCTCTGGATGCTCTGGTTTCCTCCCACACTCTAAAAATATGCTGGTAGGTTAATTGGCGCGCGTGTGTGTGTGTGTGTGTGTCCGTCCAATGGGGCAGGGACTGATGTGAATGTGAAAAATTCTCTGCAAAGCACTGCGTAATCGGATAGCGCTATATAAAAACCTGTAAATAAATAACTGCATTAAATATAGCAAATAAATAAATCAAGACATTATAGATGATCAATTGTGCTAAATCAACCACCTGTTGCTGGCAGTAAAAGGTGCTTTATGTTTATTGTTGTTTATTTGACCATATTTACTACATCAACTACTAAAAAGCTCAAGGAAAGAATGGAACATTCTATATAATCCCACCTTCTGGATGTCATTCATATTTGAAGTTTGTGCATGATGTCAACATAGCTTTAAAAAGATTTCTATTCTCTTCTACAGCGATAATTCAAGCCAGATGATGTAGATGATTTTATACTTATTTTTCCTCAGGGCAGTATTTGTTACTCTTGTTCATGGATCAGTTGAGCCAGGTACACACTTTCCCGAGTACACCAGCTCCCGCCAAAACGATCCATTAGCTGCTGAAATTGTACAGAGTGTACACACTGATAATTAAGCCAGGCTCATGACCACGCTTTGCCATTCAACAAGATAGGCACTGGACAGAAGTGTAAACAGCATTGCAAATTCAATTACAGTCAGTATGTGTAAGAATTACACACAGGAATTAGGCTTACATTTTCTTTAAAAAAAAAAAAAAAAAAAGTAAAAAAGGTCATAATATAAAGGTTTTCCAAAGAAACAACCCCCCTCCCCCCACAAGTTTCTGGTTATTTTCATGTTTTTCCTTTTCTCATACATTTTGAAATGTAGTCAGAAGTCATGTTTTGGAAAATGCAGATATTCAATACAAGACATAAGACCCTATGTACAGCGATGCATGACACAAACACATTCTAAATATCTGACAGAAGAATGACAGGATATCACAGATATAATCATTTTATTTTGGATTTGTATTTCACCTTCGCAGCACATTTTATGTTGTACACATAATAATTTACAGAGATGTATTCAGTCTTGATGTTTTATTTGTTTGCACCATTAATGTTTGATTTATGGTGCAACCCGAACTGAGTTTAAGTCCTTTCCCAAATCATCTGCTCTGGAGAACAAGGGTAACATACATAATGCATTTTTCCACAGAACACACACTTATGGAATATTTCCACATCACAATAAAATGTCCTCCTGGGAAGGAAAGGTGGCATGTGCTATTGAAAAAAGGTAGCTATAACAGAAACAGTTCCGATACGAACAGTGCTCAATCTGTAAATAAAAATGTAGGTTGTGGCAGAATGTCAGACGTTCTACGTACACCTAGAATTACCAGTGACGCCCACCTTAGAATGTACACAGGTGACAGCCATTTTGTGGACTGAATCAATTATTATAAAAAAAGGTTGTATTTGACAAAGAACCACAAGGTGCTTAAGTGATGTGACTGGTTCCTGATCATTTGGTAGGTTGTATTCTTACAAACCCACACAATGGCTGACCTAACTAATTCCATGTATTAGTACACTGCAACAAAAGCAATGGGCTCACTCATTGGGGTAACTGCTGAGATCGCACAAATGTATTGCTCTTATGCACAATTCCTAAGCCTGTGCAAAAAGTCACATTCTAAACTCTATCTGAATAGTAGTAGTGTAATAACCTAATAATCATTCCTACATACAGGCTGGGTTGTTAATATGTATCTTATTTGATTAAGTCTGTAAAAACAGCATACCTATATCAATAGATGACAACACCAACATTTACCTCTCTGTTCCCAGGAAGCAGCCATGCAATTCAGGTGTGAAGATATTGTCTATTATCTATTACACAGGACCATAGTGTACCAAACTTGTAAAGCAGATGGGTAAAATAGGTGCTGCATAGACATAATTAAACAAGTTGCTTCTGGAATAACCTCACAATTGGTGTCACCTCCAAAAAGACAGCAGTGTGTATATATAACTAGACTATTTCAAATGATTCCCCTGACAGCAATCTCGCCGCTACAACCAACTTTGTTGGTTTTCTTATTATCCCATGGCAATCACCTGATTGCAAAGTGATGCGGCCTCTTAACATAGCAAAAATAAAAAAAAGCCAGTAAGAATCAGGACTTAACAAAAACGCTGAAGCAACAAATGACATATAATGGCTGATTCATGTAACAAAGTGGCACTTTACAGCTTAAAACTAGAAGAAAGATTAATCTGGCATCAGAAAACCTTTTGGTATCACCGTTTTGTCCCTTGTCTAAGTTACATTGGTTAAGTGCACAAAAAAATTTCAATAGCAGCATTTAATATGAAGCCCCTCAAATGGAAACAGAAAAACAGCCAAGACTCACATTTCCAAGGGACTTTTTTTTAACCACTCAGGAATCAAGTTTCTGAAATTGTATAAACAAGAGTTTATAAAGGTAATTAAGACAAAACTAAATTGGACATAAACAGACACAGAACAAAAAAAGATAGTGAAGAGGAGAAGAAATAGTAGTAGTACTGTAGTAGTAGAACAGCTGTGTTTTTAAAGCCCTAAAGCTCATAAACAAGTGGAAACCCTTATCAGAAAAAGGAGACAGCTACGATTTGCAGCAAACTCCTATAGCAAGAAGAGGGTTAATATTCACAGTTTTGTAGCACTCTATTACCCTAGTATTTACATGTAAACCCTGCATATCAAATGGTGCCACATCCTGGAAAAAACCTAGAACATTTTCACCAGATTTCTGATCATTCCAGGAAGAAAATGGTCAAAGGCAGCAGGGAACATGACCCGGTCAAGAGATACAATACAACAAAATATACAGACTTAGATCTTTGTTTACAAAAGAACTAAACAAAAATAAAAACTTTAACAAGGGAAACGCAGCTTGATTTCTTGACACCTTTCTTCTCTAGGCTCTTCTTAGGCAACCGGATTGTCTGACCACATTCCTAATAAACCCTCAACAACCACAGCAAGAGAAAGCGGAAACCAAAACCTTCCAACTGATAGAGAACACCCTGGCAGACCGACACAAATCCTACACGGAAGTGCGAGGATCACACTTGCCTTGGTGCAGAAATATGATGCTAAGGTAAGCCGGTATGTTGTTTACTTCCGTGTGTTTAACCGGCATGCTTACATATTAGTAGTCACACCATCCCCTTAAAACTTCATCTTGGCTGTGAGGAACTAAAGGAGGAGCTTAAAGCCAGACTTGATTTTTAGCCAGCACTCAGCTTGATGCTGCTGCTAGGGGTTTCTTCAGCTGTTGGGACATAAGCTCCCTAGCTCGTGTGACCTGGATGTTGTCATAGCATGTATTGCAAACCAAGACTGGATCGTAGAGCTGTTGGTCAGGAATTGGGAGCTTCAAATGGCAGCAACCAGCACAAAAAACATTTCCACAGTTCCTGGAAGAAAGAGGAAACGGAATGCCCTCATAAGCATACAATAAGAACACAATTGTGGTTTAAATAAGGTATATAGTGCTAAATATTTAAGATGGCGGAGTTATGCTGGGTACACACCCGCATGATTTCCTTGGCTCTTGAAAAAATGGTCATATTGCCAGGGATATTTCACAATCTTTGGCCAGACCTTCTGTGCCACACTTAGGATCGTCATAGCGCCTGTTGCACCTATTGTGCAAATAGCCTGATCGTATTATAGGTCAAAAGACTGAAATCAGTCCAACATGCATATTATAAGATCCTAATTGTATAGTGCTCACCAACGGTCAAAGAACAAGACAAAACTATTTACCTGCAGTGATGTCTCCGCTTAGCCAACCAGAATTCACAGTCACAGTTGAAACAATGAGAAGCCATGTGGTCAGGTACCCATCTTGTGACCTTTTACAAAGATAACATCGTTATGACCTATACATTTTTTCATTTTATCAGTTTTATAGAATCAATCGCAACACAATTTTCAAAGCCAACGCAAACAAGCAATTAGCATTTGATGGGAGTTGTTTTTTTTTTTTAAATAAAGGAATATTTACCTCTGTATCCTTCTTATCAACTGGCTCCCAACTGGCCTCTGAAATTCGGTCCTCACTTTTATCAGAGTATAGGTCATCCATATCACTACCATCTGACTCTTTTACGCAGGTCTATTCAAATTTGGTTGGGAAAAAACAAACAACATCTTTTTTTTTTTTGGGAAAAGTCAGTTGAAAAATATGAACAGTAACACATTATTAGTCAACTTTAAGGACATCTTTAATCTTTCACAACATTTACTAGTACCTGCACTAAATTATTTTGAATAAAGAAGGCACCAGATAAGATTGCCACAATGGACTCCATTAGCTCTGCAATAGCAGTCACAAGTTGACCTCAAATGATATCATTCTGACAAGATTACTGTCCAGTTTGACCACTAGGCACAATTGTAGTTTGCAGATTAGCACGGATACAAATTTAGTAACACAAGCAGTAAATACGTAGACTGCATTCTTCTTCCAACATTGCTTGTATAGTAAAAGCCATCAAAGGTACGGAATAACCCAGAGGAGTATCCCAGTTATTTAGTATTGTCCTGGAGTAACGTACACCCGAAATACCTTCTGGCTCTTCACTCTTGCTTGCCACCTTGTAGTATGAGATAGACCAGTTGAGGTCCATCTCATACTACTTGTGATCCCTGCTCCATGTGAAGAGATGTTTTGGGGTACAACTCGATAATGCATATACATGTATGTTATAAGTGAGCAGAGTGCTCCTCTATTGCTTACTTCTGTTGCCTGTATATTTTGTATAATGCCATGTTTACAGACTGTCATATACCAATGATTACTATTATTATACTGTAGTAATTGGAATAGTAGTGCCAAGGGGTGGGTTATGTTAGGACTCATGTTTATGTTTGTGAAAACCAATAAAAACTCACTGAATAAAAAATAAAAAACTGGTAAAATTATTAAGTGCTGTCATTTTGTTAAGTTACATTTGTTTTGATAACTCACAAAGTCATCTTCATAGTCAGCCTCTGGTTCAGGAGGTGGATCACAATACTGTCGAATTTCCAGCTGTAACTGCAATTCCCACACTTGCCTCCGCAGTAGGTCAACCTCTTGTTTGTAGCTAGCTTCCATCTGTCTTAGTCGTTGTTGCACAACATCATTGGGAATAGGCAAGCCATCATCATCTTGATACATAAGAGGTGCAGGTGATGGACAAGCCATAGGAAAGAAACGACTTGTCGGAAATAGTCTGGTGTGATAAGCCACAGACCCCCTACAATTTTTCATTGAGGGTCCAGAACAGTGCAATGAGGCAGGAAAATTGTAGGACATCTTTGCAGCATCTCTGGAAATATAGGATCCTGCTGTATGTCTTCCATGCTTACTATGAAGACTTCTTGATGCATATTCGTATGACAGAGGACGGCGAAGACCAATCCCACCCACAGGAACAGATTTCATCATTCCTTGTATACTGTCCCAGTTAGACGCCAGAAAAGAAAGATCACTCCTTGGGATTTGAGACACAACCTTCCTGTCAGTCCTACATACTTCCTTTGCCGTCTTACCGGATTTGGTAACATCTTTGCATAAATTGTGATTGCCAGAGATATCAATGTCGGAGTTTGGACAAGGGACATGTGCCAAGACAGGACTTCTGTGTTGATCAGTAATAGATATGGTAATAATATTCTGCTCATGTAGCTCAGAAATATTTTCTACAGCAGGTTTTTCATCACATTTCTTGGCTGCGATTTCTTCTCTTGTAACTGATGAAGTTACACTTTCATTCAGTTCATTGTTGTTGTTGTTATGAGTTACGGGAACTTCTTCCGTCTTTCCTTCCTCAGCTTGGCTGACTTTATGTGGAGAATGATGTTCTGGTTGCTGTTCTTCCTTGTCTTTGACATTTGAGGTGTGCTGCAGACTAGTGTAACTTTCTGTTTCATTACCATCAGCATTGTTGCAGCAGGAGTCAAGGCTCACTTGATGATTATTTAAATTAGGGTCACTTGAAGTGCGGGTAAGCAAACCCCCACTATCACATGCAGTCACAAGATTATCCATTGAGCGGGTTTTAGGGAGCCTAAATCACAAGGATGACAATAAAAAGGCTATATTAACCTATCGTTACTATTTTTAAGCAGCAAATTATTTATAGGCTGTGGTTTGCAAATATAGAAGTGACCAACTGCAGCACAAGAACACAATTACTAAAAATAAACAAATAAAACCCTAACAAGCAGCTAGTTAAAATGGGCAAACATTGGACTTAAGCCAGATGATATTTTACCTGTCCAGTGATCTAGAATTATAGTCTGGCGCTTGAGATGCTGGAGAAAGGTAAAGTTCCATTCCATCATCAATGGGCGCACAAGGCGAGGAGGCCGGAAGATACACTGCTGTCCAGAGCTGAAGAGCCCGGACGTGACAAACTGGGTGCAGAACCTAAAAATAACCATTCAAAAGATTATCGCTCATTTAGCTTTTTTGTATATGTGAGAATAAACATGGTAAATATTACAATGCCCATGGATTTGCCATTGTAATTATATCTACCTCATATCCAAGGACCACAATTCCATAACTGCCATATTATACAGAAACATAGGGGCAGATCCAGACCTACGGCCACCCGTCATGTTACGTTTGCTGTGAGCGTAAAAGCGCCCTTTCGTACATACTGTGCATGCGCCCGGCAGATGTTACGCATCATAACGCAGAGCGTGTGGGCCTTGAGCGTGCCAGCTTTGTATCAACGCACAAAGGAGCGTGCCAGCCATACGAAACCCGTAATTACACTTCGTGGGAGGGGTGAGGTATTTAAATTGTACAGTATGGGCGTGCTAAGCATCGTAACTACGCATGGTGTCTATGGACGCCAGCGGTTAAGCTCAGAAAAGTTAGGGCAGGGTTTGGTCGGCGTAAGACGGCATAAATATGGAAAACCGAGGGGCGTGCTTTGTATGTCCGCTGGCGTAAATACGCTACATACAAGGGCGTATCATTTGTGTAGGTCTGGATCTGGCCCATAGCAACATAGAAAGTGACGGCAGATAAGAGCCACATGGCCCATCCAGTCTGCCCAGTTGTTTATTTAAAACTAAACTGACCCTAGACCCTATTTTCCCTTAATTTAGGATATCGTTATATTTATCCCTAGCATGTTTAAACTGATCTATTGTGTTGACCTCAACCACCTCAGTTGGGAGGCTATTCCACTTATCTATCACCCTTTCAGTGAAGTCATTTTTCCGCACATTTCCTCTGAATCCACCACCCTCGTGTTCTATTACATTTCTTCCTTTGAAAAATGCCACCCTCCTCCAGCCGTTCACAACCCTTGATATGTTTGAAAGCGGCTATAGTGTCATTATTAATGTTTTTGCAATGATTCTATTAATACAACTCTTATTTAGGGTATATAAATGCAGGAAAAATACAGTTTTTGCCATATTCCCCACAGCGTAATCAATGATTTAATGGTTGTCTTGGACACGCATAGTCACTATAATTAGTATTTTTATTTTAGTGGTGTGTCATTTCTCACTTCACCAAAATGATTTTAAAAAGATCCCAACGACCCTTGCATTTCCTCTATATTTACCAATTGATTACATTATTTGCCAACCTTATGATTCAATTATCAGTGACCAAAAAGGTTGAGAGAAAGTTCACCTGGGAACCATAGGTGACATGAGAATGATTGGAGTATTTATGGCAGGGACTTAATGGACAGTAAAAATGAAGAATGAATAATGCATGGGACATGCACGGTATTCATGTCAGTGACTTACCAGCTCGCCCCCCGGCATGTAGAGCAGGTTGTGAAAGTTTTTGTTGCCAGTTCTCAGTAGGGACCACACTGAGCAGGTCCTTTTGTAGATATTTTGTGTCTCTCGTTCACAAGGGTTGTTTGAGAGGAAAGTTCCATAGAGGCACGAGTATGTGTGCTGGACTAATTTCACCTGTGTGTAAACATATGATGCTTTCACAAACCATGATACTTGGCTCACTGGCTTAACTTCTTCAATACATTCTGTATTCGGAAATGCTAGGTTGCTAATTATTTTATATATTATATATACACACATATACATATACACACACCCCTTCAACAATGTGACACTCCATAAAACTAAGAATGCCAAATATTCATGGTGTAGGGTGTTACCTAAACATTCAAATATTACTTAAACTTTATAGCTTAAAGTTGTAAAAACGAATTCATAGGTGGACCTGGTACAAAGAGGAGATGATTTGTCTCATTATATAATAAGTAGGCTATCAATTTCTGAAAACTATTATCGTTTATTTATAAAGGCACCACAAGGTGTCCGCAGCACTGTACAAAATACAGTACAGATATACAGGATAGGGATGGACAGCATAGTACATAATAAAATACAATATAAATATAAGATGATTCTTTATTAACAGGTTTATATAGTGCCACCATTATTACATAGCCCCTTATCATTTTAAGCAATCATTATAACACGAGTGGAAAAGTAACAAAACGGGTGGGTAAGGGGCCCTGCTCGCAAGCTTATACTAAATAGGAAACTAAAACACGGTTTAACATCAATCTATTGAGTTTATATTTTGAGTAAGCAAAAGGTCCACTTTAAAAAACCAAGTTCCCCCATAACTGATATTTGCAGATAAAAAATACAGGACGTATAAATCAAAGCAGCAAACAATAAAAACACAGATTAAGCATATTTTTATAATGGTCACATCACTGGCCCTTCCTTGGTATATAAACCAATCCCTTATTGTGATAGTCGGCAAAGCACATTGGTTTAGCTGCCTGCTTGGTAAGAACATAATATTGTGTCTATTTCAAATAAAGGAGAGCAGGGTGGACATATTCAAGTGTAAATACTCTCTGATTTATCAACATATGATAAGCTAATAAAAAATAAAGCCTATATAAGCTAATAAAAACAATAGAACCTACATAACGAACAGCTGAATTATGTGTATAGTGACATGTACTTTACCAGGAAGGCGTGGTTAAATTCAAAGAGACAAGGAAACTGATGAAGAAGCTGGTGGACACAGTCTAGCCACTGCAGGAATACCGGACATTGCTCATTCTGATCTTCAGCATTTTCCTGATGACCACAGCGATCACCAAACTTGTGGCCAAAATCTAACCAGTCTGTCTCAACCAACACCTGGAAACCCTAAAACAAAATTTAAATAAACAGACAGTTAAAATGGCATTTTTGACACAAAGAAATAACAGATCTTGGTTGAAATAACTACATACCTCTAAAGTTCGGTAATATGGATCCAACAGAACCTTCGCCAGTGAAACAATCTGAGGTGTTCTGTCCCAGCCATCTGAGCAGTGAACAAGC
>WWET01001162.1:185730-206208 GCA_011038615.1 Limnodynastes dumerilii
AGGGTCTACAACGCTCTTCTACAATTAATTACTGCTCTGAACGCCGGTTACAGGACTTCTCCAGGGCTGCACTCATTCCTTAGAATAAACTTCCTCACCCATTAATACTTTCTTATACTCTTCAAACTTTCTAGCGCTCCCTCAAAACTCACATCTTCAGACAAGCTTCCCAAATATCTCAACCTATTTCTTAGCATTTGTCTACACTACTTAAATCTACTCTGCTAAGCAGTTTTCCTTTAAATAAATACAAATTCGAATACTTTCTCTTTCCATACTAAAATGACCCTCAATTTTGATTGAACACAGCTGTGTGGCTGAACCATACAGAGCACTGAGCACTTTTATCATACAACCTGGCTAGTGATATATAGAACCTATGATTGTGAATCAATCCTCAATGTCCTATAGATTGGACGTTTGCGAGCAAAGCCATCTTACCCACCCAGTCCTGTTATGATTGTTACAATTGTAAAGCACTAAGTTATCTGATGGCACTATATAAAAACCTGTTAATAAATAAATACCGTAATATTTTTTTCCCCAGTATCTTTGTTAAAGTCATTCTGAGAGAACAAGTAATTGGTGCTGCTACACAGAAGAAAATGGAGGAGGTGAATAGGAATAAGATGCGTTGATGTAACAGGGATGTTTTAAATACTGGTAATGAGGCAGGTACACAAAACAGATGTATAACACAGTTCTCACTTGTAGCTGTTGTTGATCTCAGAAACCCTCCATGCATTCTGTATATCAAAACCCATGCGCTGCAACTCCATTTGGAAACGTTCCTTCACATGGTCTCCTAAAAGTAGGCCAATCAGAACAAATGCATGTTAATAACTGGTCACATCTTTATGGAATTGCCTAATGATTAGGAGGCAGGATTACAGCACTCATTTGTGTGCTGTGCTTATCCAGTGGAAGTTAGAAAGCACCTTCACTTACAACACACACTTGCAGTGCTTTTCATGCAGCACATCTGCTTCGCTAAGGTCTGGCCTAGTTTCATTTGACTGCACAGTTCATTATAAATGCCTGTAGATTACCTGGGCGACAGAGGTGAACATGGTGCTCCTCCTCGTCTGTGCAGACTCCCTGGCACCAGGCATGGTAAGCAAACGCAAACAAATCTTCTTGTTTGATTGGACGCACAGTTGCTCTGCTCAGTCTCTTTAACCATTCTTGGCATTGCTTAAAAGTGGAGAAGTGACATCTAAAAATGAAACAAGAGACTGCGTCAGATGTAAGATAAATATAAAACGATGATGCAACAACGGGTGTGGTACACAACATTAATTATATGGGGGGAAAAAGCATTGGTGGCGCAGAGGTTACTTGTTAAAAAATGTAGCCCGTACAAAGCATGATAGACTAGATACACTTTCCTCCAATCTGCGTTATTGTCATTTCAAAGCCAAGATAAGCCGTATAAATGCAGCAGTATTATTTTTGGCATTTCGTCTCTGCAGCCCAAAAAACAAGTTCATGATTCAAATATGGAGTGTATTTTTTATATTCTTTAAATTTAAATACACAAAAACATTACTTTCTGTTTATTATTACACTTTCAATTTTACTATAGGCCAATTTTAGTCAAATAAAAAAAATGTTTTTTGTAACATCTGTATCATGACCCCTGTAGGATGTCATGTTTTCCCATTCTCCTCCTGAAGACTTTGCATTGTGCTAATCACTGCAGTTCTTCATCAGGCACAACCTTAGAAACCATCTTGAGAAGTAAGAATCAAAACAAAAGCTAAGAAGTGATACAAAGCAAGACCGAAACATCCGGATGAAGCACTGAAAATATGAACTCCATGTGAAGCAGTTGCTTCACCTTTTCCTAAACTGTATTCTGTGCATCACTGGATTAGCTTTTAGATGGACAAGCAGAACATCCCTGTAAATACTGGTGGCCAAATAATTTTTTATTTATTGTTAGATTTCTATTTTTCAGAAAGTAAACAATATGTTCCACATTTAGCGGGAAAGCAGAATTAAAACAATTATACCTTACTACTTTAGAGTCCTTGCAGATTATCTGAAGCTGGAACATGTCACGACTCTCCACTGTCTCAATCATCCTTAAAGGCACCTGGAAAGACAGCAACAATGGCTTTTAAACATGGCCAAATTCACAACATAGTGACAATTTCTATATCAGTTCAACATTAACCCAGTAAGAAATCTAGAGATTTTAAACACCTGGAATGAGGACACATTAACCCTTCATCAGTGTAGCTATGACTTGGGACATAATAAAATCTTTAAGTATAGCTGTATGGAATACAAAGTTCTAAACATTTGTACAACCTATGCTATTTACATATTAATCAACATATAAATAAACCTGAAGCAGAATGTAAAGCGTAACCAGGAGCCCCAGCCAGTCCAAACCCCTCACGCTACCCATTACCTCACTAACTCACTTGTGTTATTGCTATAAAGATCTAATTCCTGAACAAGACAAGCTTAGTATAAGGAATCCTAGGAGGTAAGCAGGTAGCCACCTGGTCATAAGTGGAACATTCTTCTCTCCCTTCAATTTGGGTTTCAGGACTAGTTATAGTCCTAAATATTGCTCATATTATATGCTTTTCCCTTTAGTTTTTCAGCCCTAATGACTTACATTGATGACAGAGTCTTTGAACTTGATGTGCAGTCTGTAGTTGGAGATTGCTATAACGGCATCATTTGCACTTCCTAAATATTCCACACTCTCGCCTGGCAGCACTTGGAAAGGTACCTGCAGAAATCAGGTGGAAAAAAAAAAGATCACGAACAAGAAGACAAATGAGCTCTTGGGAAACATAATTAAATCCAGTGGAAAACCATTTTAGTTGATGAATAATGCACAACTCCTCTGCATGGTTTATCTTTAATCTAAAGAAGCTCCCCTTTCACCGTGTTCTAATTTGGATGTGGACTATACCTTCCCATGTGCCCGAGCAAGGGACATATTCCATGACACCTGTTGACGTATTATCTCTGCTCAGGTAATCTGCTTATAAATAGAAGTCTTCCACACAGATAAAAGAAAGCAAACAAGCCCAGAAATGTGAAGCTGCATGTAAGCATGATTGCTTTGTGCCCTAATATCGCCTGCCTTTTTATATTAAGCACTGCACATTCAGTCCGGTCTCCGAGGAGACTGCACTTCCTTAACCTACATGAAAACGCCACTAAGACTGTAGCCAGGTACGTGATTCCACTATGTTAAGCACTATGGTCCACATTCACAGTTACGTAGTTTTCGTCTTACGTACGTAGTTTTAAGAATTGAGCTACTACGCATGCCTAGTAGCATATTTACGCCATCTACTTACCATTTCTGTACGTAGATTGAGTAAGCGCGGTCTTTAGATCACACTTACGCAATGTACGTACAAATATGGTAAGTAGATGGCGTAAATAAGCTACTATGCATGTGTAGTAGCTCAATTCTTAAAACAACGTACGCAAGACAAAAACTACGTAACTGTGAATGTGGACCAATAACCCAGTGTGTCATTACATACCAGTATATTGATATAAACTCCCTTCCTATGGCCATGCAATATTCACTCCATCAGCAGCTGCAGTAACTATATGGGGGCTACTTCGGTTGGCCACATTTAAGTCCAGCTCCGATAAGGAATCTTCCACCCACGTGCATTAGCAAAATCCTGATGTCTGCTTAGACGGTTGAGTCCTATTGCTATGTGTGAGCAGCCACCCTGGGCCTTACTATTATCTGGCATAAGATGTGGTAAAATTTATTTGAAAGTCAGCCTGCTTCACTGGTGTACAGGCCTCTGCAACATACTTTTCTAGTAGCCCTGAAATATGCTCTGATTTAGTGAAGAAGTTAGTAGGTAAGAGTTTCAGATCACAAGAAAAATTTAACCTCCCCCCCTTTTCTCTCCTTTTTACTGCCCGAGCTTTTTCCCCTATTGTTTCTTTTCCCTCTTTTATTGCAGGATCGGAGGGACTCATTACCTCTATTAGACCTGGCAACAATTTCCTGTCGACAGTCACCTTCACCCTACTTCCTAGATCATCTTTTGGTTCCAGAGCTGACAGCACCATGAATTTCACAACATATAGGTCATTACATTGTGGACTGGTGCTAGTCAATTTTATACTTAATATTTAGCTATTATACAGTAAAGTTGGAAAAGTTTTGTTTCATTCAGGTCCTTATAGTAGGCCTTTGTTTAAAGTTAACTCTTTTGCAAATGTTCTAAGTGATCGGGGGGAGGTGTAGCAATACCTTTTTGGATTGCTTCATTGTTAATATGTTATAAATCATGTAACTAGTTAAAGTGTTGTCAATGGGGGTCTTAACTCAATGCTGCATATACAGATTATTCTTTTGTCTGTTTTAGGATGATGAATAAATTGTTGGATAAGGCTATACCAAGCAAACACATTCTTCCCCTGCTAAAATGGCCAAACATAGGGTGTCTAGCAGCAGAATCATTCCCCCACCTCCACACACTTCTTTTGATGAGGAACTGCTGCAAGATTGGGGTCCCTCATTACAAACCCCATTATCTCAGAAAGCTTTCATAGATATAGCCACAAAACTTCAAAATTAAAATGACCACTGAAGTTCAACAACCAAAAAAGGCTGGAAAGAAGCACTCGACCTGATCGAAAGTTGGAGTGGTTCAAGTTTGATACCAATGTTTGTAAAAGAAAAAGAAGTGATGCCAATAGGGAGTTGCTCCAGCCAAGTAATAGATCAGATCATCCCATCCCATGTGCAGACCAATATTTTGTCTTTCCCTGAGGAACAGGGATGATCACGTTAGCTCTGAAATCACCAAAACAAGCAGAAAGTTGCTCGGGTGTCATCTTATCAGACTACTGAAAATTCCATTAGACTGATTATTAGTTTTAGTATACAATTAACTTGCAAAGTGCAATTTGTGCCATAAATGTCCTGGAGGCATACTGCAGTTAATTGACTACACTCTTAATAATTGCTTATCAATGAAAAACACGAGTAGCCACAACAGCCGCAGATCTAGTTACACAAGTCACATACAGAGAATTAGCAAACAGCTGATGCTTAATGAAGACTTTTTTTTTTACTTATTGATAATTAATTTAGAGCTTTGAGGTAGGAAACATGTAAGTATTTTAACAGTTATTCAAGGGTAACGGACTGAAAAGCGCAAAAAACTAATAAATAGAGCAAACAACGTGTGTGCAATCTTTGATACAGACAGACAATATTCATGTATTTATAAAATGTAATGCAAAGTTTCTAGATCTTGTGAAGGTACAGGGTGTTCTCTAGTAAGCTCGAGACTTGTCAGTGTTCCAAGTCAGAGAGCCATGGAAGGGAAGCAGATTTAGCTCCTGCTTCACATTGGAAACACCAAGGATTTACTGAACTGCGGAAAAGTGAAGGTAATAAAATTCTAGTGGCCATTCTCTAGTATGTAATAGGATAGTGAGCGCTACCATCTCATTGGTTGCTATAGGCAACATCTCCACTTTTCCTTTTCTGCGGTTTAGTAAATCTAGCCCCAAAACTCTCAAAAAGGTGTGGAGTGGAAAGTGGAGCATTTTCATTACACATACCAAAAGGCAAACAGTCTAAAACACACCTTCATACACAACCAGCCAAAACAGTAAAACCACCTGCCTAATATAGTTAGTGTAGGTCCCCATTGTGTCTCCAAGCAGCTCTAACCCGTCAAGGCACTGACTACACAATGTTTGTGAACGTGTCCTGTAGTATCTGGCACTAAGACAGTAACAGCAGACCCTTCAGGTCCTGCAATGTGTGAGTTGAGGCCTCCATAACTCAGACTTTTCTAGCATATTCTTTGAATGCTCAATCGGATAAAGATCTGGGGAAATCGCAGTCCAAATCAATACCAAGAACTCTCTAATGTTCTTCAAATGATGCCAGAACAAAATTTTGCATTGCAGCATGGCGTGTTATCCTTCTGAAGAAGGTAACTGCTATCAAGGTATAGTGTAGCCATGAAGTAGTGTACTTGGTTTGAAACAATGTTTAGGAAAGTGGTACATGTCACAGTGACATCACATGAATGGCAGGACCCAAGGTTTCCCAGCATAACATACTCTGCTGAATTGTCCTTTTCCCCATAGTGTATCCTCTCAGTGGTTTATGCTTGGCTGATCGATTTTCCAAAAGTGTGCGTTCCCCGCTTGTATTTGCAAATTTAGCTCTTATACATATAAATATACGCTTATATATTTTTATTTATTTGAATCTATTTCCAGAATGGACATGTTAAACTTCGGGTTATTGATTTGGTAACATGCTGTGCCTTTTGGCTGTGGTTTCCATGGTATTCACATAACACTGTAGAACAAGGCGAAAGATGAGTTGACTCATCTGAAGCGCTGACTCTACCAACAAAGTGTTTGCAAAATGATTCTAATAATAAAGTAAAAGCCCCAGAAACGGCGTGAAGAAACGAAGTGGAATTTAACCTTCCATAGGATTGATGACATACTCAGGATGAAAAAAAACACTTAATCAGAACTTTAAACATATAAAAACAAAAATATTTAAAATCAGCAATGCAATAAACAGTAAAGCAACTGTGCTCTGTACCGGTGTGGGTGGAATGGTGCATTAAAACCAGGAGGGAGCTCAAGGACAGCCAGGTAGAAGAGATCCTGGGAAAAACAAGGAAACTGACGCAAAGACACAGATCGGGGAACTGCCAGGCTGACGCGTTTTGGGCAGACGTGCCCTTTCTCAAAGCTATGGTGGCAATATGCGAGTCCTGAGTATTTAAAGTCCATGTCCATTGAAAAGCTGAGAATCAATTGGTGCAGCAAGAATTTCGTCACTGAGGGTGGTACGACATATACCACCCCCAGTAGTATTTTTTTTTTTACTGAAGATGTAGCCAGATTTATATTTTTATATTGCTTTTACGCCATAGGACACCTACCTATAGCAACTATGTGTACTATATGCGGTTATGTTTAGCTGCAATTTTATAAGTTCATGAAGTAAAGAACAAAACAAAACCCACTTTACAAAGCACAGCACACCTAGAAGTTCGTTTAAGAAGCTCAGTCTTTTGGCAGTCTGCTGCATAAAGCCTAAATAGCAAGCACATGAATAGTAGCCAGGCCATAGGCAACTTGTGGCACCCTCAGTGATGCTACATACGCCAGCATGTTTCAACAGCAGAGGCATAGCCGTTAGCCAACAGAGCATGACAGAACTTAGAGAATCACAACACCTGAAGTGCTGCAAGCTGTCTATGCCTGAAGTAGTATTTCATTATAAATGAGAGTAGCTGTGCACAAAGTGTGTGTATGTATGTATGTATGCAAAATGTAATATAATGGTAATCAAGAGAAGAGTAGGAAATGCTATATATAGATGCATCTTTTGTTTTAATGGCTATTTTTATTGAAGCATTTCAAAGATGCCACACCACACAAACATTGGCAAGCATGGATATCAAGACATCCTCTCAGTTAGCAGCAAGTTATGGTAGCAGAACAGCAAACACCAGTATTCAAGTGTCACAACCTCAGGTTAAGCTGATAAGAAAAGAGGATTGTCAGCTATCTCATGGGGTATTCTAGACACATAAAGGAGTGTCTTGTGCCAAACATTATGAAGGAAACAAGTCCGCACTTGGGGCTGGATTTAGATTGAATAACCATAGATTTACTTACACTACGTACGCATGTCTCTTATCGGTCTGTACTGTGCACACAGTACAATGAATGCCCGATGCTGCATTTCATGTGGAATTCAGTGTTTGCATGCTGGGCACTCACCAGCAAGCGAAGCCCTTACATATGATCCAGTATTCCGCATGCACAAAGTTGTGTACAGAATACTTTTAGGAATGGTCAAGGGGATGGGACTTTGCTATTAGTTCAGAATCTGGTCCTTGTCTCTTTAGGTTGTTTAAAAGGATATTGGTAAAAAAAAAAAAAAAACCCCACAACTGTTCCATTTGTGGAAGAAGAAATGCACCTGGGTCACTTTTTGTAGGGTAGTTTCCAGCCAGTCCATTTGAAATACATGACACTTTACTGGAGGACGCACTTTCACGCTCCTAGAGGAGATTCCTAAATTCCTCACCCATTAAGACCTTTACTGTGTGCATCATACAGGCCACTGAGCACTTTTACCATAAAACTTGGCCAGTCCTTTGTGTGATATATAGCACTAAATCCAATGTCCAATAGCTTACAAGTCTGTTATTAATTGTAAAGTGCTATGCAATATGACTCCTCTATATAAAACCTGTTTAAAAATACATAATGTTGTAATATGTCTCTATTCAAAGGCAGTAAATAGTAGCCTATCAAGGGTGCTAATCCAGTCTAGGGTGAAAACATCCAGGTAACAAAGTATAAAGTGTTGGAATTACAGAAATTCCATATTCTAGTTGCATAAAATGTAAATTTATCTTAAATCTAGGCTAAGATTTGAGGGCGCTTTGATAAGGTATTTACTAAGAATCTGATAATGCCTCATTCTGCCAGAGTGTGAAGGAGAAGGCAATTGTGCAGGCTCAGAAGTCAGGGTTAGTGAAGGAGAGGGTGGTGAATTCAAGAGTAGGGGTTAAGAGAGGTGGAAGTATACACTAGAATAGATGTACACAAGCTTGCCTGAAGTCAATGCATAGTGTAATAACTTAAGCCTTGATTTTGGAATAGAAATGCAAGGTGCAACATATAATTGCATTGGTAGTCTGGCAACTTGCAGTGAATTCACATACTGAGGTCAGGCAACATGCACACACAAACAGACATTCCCCATCACAAGCAGACTGCATTTTTGGTCTGGAACTTTGAATGAGTTTTAATCAATCTGCAACCTGGTTTTGACAGTTTGCCAGTGTACAGATATTTGTATGGTGATTGTAACACTAGACATCCACATTCAATATGTCAATTGGCCCCATATAATATATCCATTTCAAAACACAGATATAAGGCAAAGATGTATTCAATTATATAGTTATATTTCTTTAGTAATAATTTGTTAGTTGGAAACACTATTGAAAAAAATTAAATAAAAAGGATTTATCTGGTTCAAAATATTTATTCAATCAAAGAACTAGGACAACCACCAATGATAGATATACAGTTGAGCTTTTGTCACAAGTAAGGAGTCTCATAATTGATAGGTTTCCGGAATACAGTGTTCCACTGATTTCTATGGCTTGCATATTTTACAGATAAGAAGTAAATATTTCCACTGAATTTGTTCTTCTTGAATGCTCGACTTATGTTTTTCAGTTTTTTTTGGTCTAGGTAATCTACAACAGCCTGCTTCAAAATTTTTCATTGCAATCCCTTCACTAACACATAAGTACAGAGGAACACACTGCAAGTCTATAAATAATTAACAACAATAACTGGCCAAGAATAAAAATAAACTTGTGCTTGGGCACTGGTTAGGAGCAGTAGTACATGTGTAAACATTCTGAAAAGTCTTAAAGCCCCTTCTCATTCAAATTGATTTCCATCTTTTTCTTCAACAAACAGTTGAGAAGAATGAAACAAATTTTATTTTGCATAGATAAAAAAAAATATTATTCTATCTATCTCTCACAGAAAGTAACTACAACCTAACCTCTGAATCACCCAGTTATGTCCAAGACACAAAGGTTTAAATCCTCAAAACCATCTTGGCAAAACAATGACTGAGCAGGTAGAAGCAAGTAGAGGAACTGAACACATGCAACCAAAGTGCATTGAGAGATCATGTTTTTTTTAAGCTCAATTTTAAATTAGAACGCTTAAAAACAAAGCAGCTCAGTATTTGTGTACAGTAAGCAAAATCAGCCACTTTTTTGCCTTTTTTTGCCCAGGTGCAGATGTGTACCTTTTTGTGCAGTTACTCCTTATTCTGGACAAGACCCAATATCCATATAAAAGAAAAAGCATACAGTACCTGTTCATCCACTTCTGTCATAAGATTATTCTATCTATCTACTGCCCGCTTTTGTATCTTTGTTAATGGTAAAATTTCCTTACAACCCACACACAGTAACTCAATTAAGCGCAAGCACTAAGTAATTTTTAGAGGGGAGAGTTTCCTCCACCTGTATCTATCCTATATACCCCTTTTCTCCCCCTGTATCTATCCTATATACCCCTTTTCTCCCCCTGTATCTATCCTATATACCCCTTTTCTCCCCTTGTATCTATCCTATATACCCCCTTTTTTCCCCTGTATCTATCCTATATACCCCCTTTTTCCCCCTGTATCTATCCTATATACCCCCTTTTCTGTATCTATCCTATATACCCCTTTTTCCTCCCCCTGTATCTATCCTATATACCCCTTTTTCCTCCCCCTGTATCTATCCTATATACCCCTTTTTCCTCCCCCTGTATCTATCCTATATACCCCTTTTTCCTCCCCCTGTATCTATCCTATATACCCCTTTTTCCTCCCCCTGTATCTATCCTATATACCCCTTTTTCCTCCCCCTGTATCTATCCTATATACCCCTTTTTCCTCCCCCTGTATCTATCCTATATACCCCTTTTTCCTCCCCCTGTATCTATCCTATATACCCCTTTTTCCTCCCCCTGTATCTATCCTATATACCCCTTTTTCCTCCCCCTGTATCTATCCTATATACCCCTTTTTCCTCCCCCTGTATCTATCCTATATACCCCTTTTTCCTCCCCCTGTATCTATCCTATATACCCCTTTTTCCTCCCCCTGTATCTATCCTATATACCCCTTTTTCCTCCCCCTGTATCTATCCTATATACCCCTTTTTCCTCCCCCTGTATCTATCCTATATACCCCTTTTTCCTCCCCCTGTATCTATCCTATATACCCCTTTTTCCTCCCCCTGTATCTATCCTATATACCCCTTTTCCTCCCCCTGTATCTATCCTATATACCCCTTTTTCCTCCCCCTGTATCTATCCTGTATACCCCTTTTTCTCCCCCTGTATCTATCCTATATACCCCCTTTTCTCCCCCGTATCTAACCTATACAGCCCCACTTTCTCTTCTTTCCACGTTTTACAACTTTTCTTAATAAGCTTTTAATGGTGTCAGGGCCACCAAATCCCCACTGCCCACCATGAAAGCCTGAATCGCCCACTAGTGGGCGGTAGGGACCAGGTTGACGATCACTGATGTAACCTCACCTAGAGAATTTCACTGATAAAATAAACACAAATACCAGCTAATTTCATTAACATTCCCTTTAAAAAGGCACATGAGGTGGATCTAGAACTCGAACATATTGCACTAATCTATCCTCTAAGATCCAGATGTCTGTTAAAGAGCTATGAAGAATGTTAGTATTACTTTAATATGCACCTTGAGGAGAAACATTATTTGTTCAGAAGTTATAGACACATTACATGGTGTATTATTAATCTAAAACTTTGACACCTTAGTGTATTACTAGATGAACGGGCTTCTACACCCTCCAATCCTTCAAATGCTCCTACAAAACCCCACAATTCTTTTTGGCTATCCTACCCTCCCTCCACCTAAGCTTACTTACCCTTCCCATCTCCATCCCTGTGTCTCCTGATTATTTACCCCCTCCCATTTAGCGGTTAGCTATTATGAGCAGGACCCTCCTGTCATCACCTCTCTACCTTGTCCTCATTAATCCCCACCTTCTTTCTCTACTGTCTGTCTCTCCCCTTATTTATCTGCACCTACACACATATCGTACTTCCTTATTTTCCATACATACTGTTCTGCTATCTTTGTATTGTACTTTATTTCTGCATTGTGTTTGTATTACAATTTTTATTTTTACGAAAATGTACCCTGTCCGTTAACTATGTAATATTTAATTATTGTCTTCCTATTGCCTCTGTTTGGCGCTGTGGATACAGTGTGTAGCCTTATAAACAATAAGTATAATCTATAAAATGTGTGTGTCCTTTTCTATACCTGTCCACGAGAGGTATATATTTGAAATATTACAACTGTTCTAAGCTAAATTTTGGCAAAAGATTCCAATAAAAACATGCTAAATATTTTAATCTTAAACATAATTATTTAAAAATGACCCTGTAGCAATTCACAAGTTAAACAGACAATCAAAACAAAATATCAAACTGTAACCACCTATACAGGGTGTTCCTATTTTGGCATTTGAAATGTTAAAAGTATGATTTTATTTAATCACTTTAAGGCAGTTTTCTATTTGCAAGGTCTAATTATCTGCTGGTACTATGTCATTAAATGATCAACGTTTTTACAGGTTTACACTAAAGTACTTTTCTAAAAAAAATTATACCTATTGAAGTTATGAATGCTATGAAATGATTTTATTACACCAGCAATGATGCTAAAGACAACTTATATTTTATACAACCCATTCTACGGGCCTTGAAACAACAATAAATTATGGACTTTGGTAAAACAAAGGCTTACTACAGTCTACTTTACTATATTCTAAATGAATAAGACTTAGGTAGTGTGGCCAAGATGCATTTGTTACTCTGTGTCAGGAGTTTGGCTTCAGAACATGTGCTATTCATACAGCGCAAGAATATGGCGGTTGCAGTCCCCGCAACAATGGCCTCCTTTCAGAAATGAAGTTACTTTTCGGCTGTCTCTAATTCGAATAAGGAGTCTTTTTAGAATATTTTTTTTATGAATGTGCCGATCAGCATACTCACCCATTCAATTTCGCAGAGACCCGCAGGATCCGCCGCTGACAGCTCCAGAGAGGTGAGTAACTTCTTTGTGGACTATTAGTGTTAGGAAGGGGGGGGTTAGGGTTAGGCTCTTAGGAAGGGAGGGTTAGGGCCATAGAAGGGCTGCAGGGAGGGGGGGTCTTTTGGTTAGGCTATAGAGAAGGGAGTATTAGGGTCAGGCTAGGGAGAAGGGAGAGTTAGAGTCAGGCTGCAGGGAAGGGAGGGCTAAGGGTTAGCATTAGAGAAGGGTTGGGGTTAGATTTTAGCCTTACCTTTTTGTAACAGCTTTAGGTGCTCCGGGGATCAATTGCATGTCTCATCAAGGCAATCGATATCTCAGCCAGTTCGAAACCAGCTGGGATATCTATTGCTATGCCTCAACGAGGCATAAATTTTTTTTACAAAAATCGATATCCCAGCCAGTTCGAAACTGGCTGGGAGAGAACGGCCCTATCAAAATAGGTTCTTAGCGGGAGCCTACTCCTGATTATGGATACTGGCTACCCGGCCTTATATGCTGCTAGCCAATTGTGTGATGTAACATACAAGGATGTTTTGCAATGCCTGAGACACATGGAAAATATAGGATGGGACCAGTAAATGAAAGCACATTATAGCAACACCAGTGCTTTACCTGTAACTTGTCCTCCTCCTTTACCAGTTCCCTAGGTGGGAACAGATCCTTGGCTTGGATGTATTCCAGACTGGGAGGTTCTTCACCCTGAAAACATAAAAATGCTAAATAAATTTGATTGCATTCCAATATGCAAATTTCACTGTTTTACGCTAGGGGCATCGCCATTTTAATATAATTGTGGTTAGAGTGATCAACAAACGCAATATTTGCTACTGAAAAAAAAAATGAATGCAGATTTGGTAAATGCAATATACATGTAGATTACTGAAATTACATGTTCACATATATCAGCAAGCTCTAGAAGCAGATAGCATTTTACCTTTAATGCGTAGTAGTATTAACTAAACTGGGTAGAGGCACATGAAAGACATTATAAGTGCAAATATTGCAGTATAAATCTTGATTTAGCAGAACTAAGCAAAGGCACATGAATTTCAGTAGTATAGATATATTTACATAAAAGGAAATCAGGCTGAGTTTTCATTGATTTGTACTTAAGACAACCTGTTATGAAAAAACTTTTTCTAGTTTACATTTGGATTACAATTGTTTCCTACTGTTTTGAATTTTGTGACACCCATTTAGTAGCACATTCTTCCATGCATTTGATTGCAGAGTTTTCACTTAATTACATGGCATTATTGACCTTTATGTACTGTGTAGGTGTTGTCATTTGTCATAAGATTAGGTTTGGCCAAGAAATATTAATTAGCAGTTTTTATTTGTTTTTAAGGCAATATGAAATACAGCACTGATATCAGCTAAAACTTGTTACCAAAGAATCAGACACAAGTTAAAGAAACAAATGCAAGAACAAATTCTCTATGAAGTTTATAGCAACAATGGAATAGACTTAATAAGTGACATTACAAAATAGCATTGTTATTTATGGATCTTATATCTTGTTTGGGGCACAAGTAGCTTTTAGAAATTAAAATTAGCTCTTAACATAGAAAATTAGTATTCGATTTATGCAAAACCTAACTGACAATTACATCAATCTATATAATTCATTAGCTGTCTTAGAGCACTAAACTATAAATGCATGACTGTCAATAGCTTTCATCATTAGAACTCTTCTTACTAAAAATGACTCTTACAGAATATGTATTAGGAAAATAAAGTATAATTAAATTCAACTAAAATGAATCGCATCACTAGTAAAACAGAGAGGACTAAAACCTTTACAGTACTTTATATACTGTGATATAGCAGACACGAAAAAATAAATGGTTATGTGTTGCATATGCTGCCCAATAATTTCCATCCAGAACACATCCAAACAACACAATCTGCCAAGCAACTTGGAGAACAGATAGTCCTAGACAGGCAAGACCTCTACACCATTAAGCCAATACCACTTTCCTCATCTGAGTCAATGCAAAAGCAGAACAGTAAATCCCTGGGAATGGATAGGAGCCATATATCCCTATGCAACACATATATATTAATCCACCTGCTACTTACTGTCCTGTGACTGATAAGCAACACTCTGAACAGTTGCACACACTTGTAATGGATGGATGACACACTTGTCACGCGCAGTTTGTGTACAAATGCACACTCACAGCACACAGGCATTTTCACCTACAAGGGAGTGGTTAACATAAATGTTCCCTGATACTCTCTCCAAATGCAGAGATGGCCTGCCAGTAAGGGACACAGCTCCGATCCACACATAATAACGCAGCACCATATCACTTGGCACAGCTACCCTACAACACAACTGGGCGAGCCTGTGCTGCTAGCCAAAGCAAGATCCTTGCAGCGGGCTATAGGAGGGCACAGGTCTCCGACACACCGGCGACCCCTCCCCCGGCAGGTATCAAACACTAATCCTTTCCATGCTGAAGCCCACCTCCCTCCGCCTAGGAGACTCACAAAGCAGCTGAGCACCGAGCAGTGGGGACGCGGCGGTGGCTCAGTCATGCTGGCAGGGGCCACAGCTCTCACACAAGGGCTGGCCCGGTGTAACCATGGCGTAGCCTCCTCTGCAGCCAGAGCCAGCTCACTGCGGCCGCTCCATCGCACAGAGAAAGGGCGGAGGTGGAAGGGAGGAGGAGCAGGTGTCTCAGCTGTCTGTGTGCCCCCTCCTCCTCTGCCGCACACACCCCCTCCCATCTGCCGGAGGAGCAGGCCTGCACCCAAGACAGACAGGCAGGGCAAAACGGATGGTGCTGGAAAGCCTCTCTGCAGAGACAGAAGGCTTATATTCTATATACACATCCTATAGGGATATATATCTATGCAGACATGTGTACGATACCGTAGCTGTGTTTCTTTGCCTTGATCCCAGGCAGACAGCTTTTTGGGCTTCCATCCCACTTCAGCATTGGCAACATAAAACTAGTCTGGGCCACCAGTAACCACCATCTGAAGCAGACGATTTATCTATAACTCAAACACATTTTTATTTTCACACTAAACATAAAAAGGTAACTAGACATAAAAGTAATAACATTTCTAAAGCTCTACATTTCCATGTATATTACCCCCCCCCCCTTCTTCCCTCTAAGAAATGCAACTTTATCATTCAAGTAAAAATAGAAGTTTTCGCTTCATTTTAGCAGCAGAATGAATTGATAATGCTTTCAGTACAATTCTGGCATACCTTGGGGGACTGCATTATTGTAATTGCTGGAAGCACAGTACATTAGCATCACATAATGCATTAAAGGTATGACGTTTCTATCATTTGTTTTATTGTTGAGTTAACAATCCCTGAGCTTTATCTCCTGTCTTTTTGGTTGAAGTAATTAAATACTAAAAAAAACAAAACAAAAAGAAAAAAATAAATAAACAGTCAGAGCTCTCTATCTCTTGCTCTCTCTATATTTGTTTTGCATAAGAGGTCTTAAATCTATACAAGCATCTGAAACACTGTCCTATCTCTATTCACCATAAGGTGAATACAGCATGGCAGGTCCTCAAAATATTGATAAATACATCACTTTAAGAACCACTTTGCCATGTCAGACATTTCATCAATTTCGTATTTTAGGTTGAATTGTCAATAATTAAAGAAGCTTTTTGTGAAATGCCACAAACCTTTCTGGTGAAGTAAGCAGAAGGCATATATTTAGGCGTGAATAGCATGATTAAATACAGGAAACAACATTTAATAAATCAATGAGCAAAGATGGCAAGTATATCACAATCTACATGCACTCATTGCTTTGCTCCCCAATGATTTTCTGTAGTGTTTTAACAGTAGTTCTCTCTGCTGGAGGTGCTAAAGAAACACAAAAAACCTCACACGCTCAGAAATGACACCTCTCACATCTGCAAAACACACAACATTGCTTGAAACCTAAATATGCCAACAATAATTGCAATACCACAGAGGACTTGAAAACTCGGCCGCACCGAAAAGCCTGCACCCCCATAATATTTGTCAGTAACTATCACACACTTTTTATTATGTCCAAAGATTATTATTGAAAAGGAGAATAACGTCTACTGGTCGTTTTACACTCAACATGTTTCTGTTCCACGTATACAACATATTTATTTATTGAACTATTATAGAAAAATACAAATCTACACTTGTTCTTGTATGGACATAGGACATCCAACAGACAAATTTTGAGATTTTGATTAGAAATACAAAAAATGCAATCCATAACAACCAGTTGTTTTTAGTGGTTAATTTGTTTTTTAAATTGTAACGTAAGTGCAATCTAGGTGAGCTAAAGCTGGCCATGCACTGAGACGATTATCGATCCCAGCAGGGGGTGGCTCGATAAACAGGACGATTTCCTGCATGGGACCAGTAATCCCAGTAGAAGGGTGGGGGCAGGGCAGAGCCTTGCTAAAATATAGAAATACTGGGCCACTAACTAGAGTGATTTTTGGCCCGATCCACGATAATTGTAGGATTGGACAAATAATCGCTCCAGTGGATGGTCAGCTTAAGAATCCCAGTGCCATCATTTAGCCTGTCTACATATGTTGTAGCAAATAATGCAATATCCAAAACACCACTCACTCATAATCAGGGACACATTGGCCATATAAGTTTTAGGAAATTTTCCCGATTGGCAGTCACCAAAACATTCTCCGTATTGAGTGAAGGTCACCAGGATGCTACCTGCATTGTATGGACACTATAAAGCTCTTCATTCCATTGTAATATACCAGTTAGTAGAGGTTTTTGTAAAATCATTTTTGTATTTCATTGCGTACACATAAAAACCCTACATTACATATTTGCACAGCTCTCAATAAGGTTCCGATGAGTGGATCCTCTCATTATGCCGTGCTAATACCACACATACTTTTATGCTAAACCTGCCTAGAGTAGATCCTATCACATACAGATGAGGCAATAATTAAGCAAACATTTTTCTTCACAAACCCTTAAAATTGCTGCCTCATACTTGTGTGTCTCTAGTTGTCCCTGTTCATTAGCTAAATAATTGCAGCTGCAGTAAGTTACATTGCTAGTTCAGTGTGTGTGTTACTACTGTGTCAAACAAATTGGGGTAGCACAAATATGCATTATGCATGATAACTGTACAAATAAAATTATTAGTCAGGGGTTTTATGTGGTTTCCTTAGTTTGTTATATAAGGAAATGATCTGATTTCCTCCTGGGACTGTTACAGATGTGAACAATAAGCAAAATTCCTGCAAAAACAGTGTGTAATGAAATAGTAAAAATATAAGTTACATGCTTCAGTATAGAGAAACTCAGAAACACAAGTGACAAAATAAAAAAATAAACAACAACAACAACAACACCATGCACACACAAGTCCAAACGGTGCGGCACTCCAATAAGTATAAATTATATGCTCCCATGTCCAGCTTAAAGTTCACCGCAATGATCCTCCATATACTTCCCATAAACAGTGGCACTCAAGACGTAAAACAGTAGTTTTATAATTAGTGAATTTTGCACAAACATGAACAATGGAAATTGTTTACAGCAGACTTAGGGCTACATTTACTAAACTGGTTAAAAGGAAAAATTGAGATGGTTGCTATGGACAACATGTTATTGAGAACTTTAGTAAGTTATAGCTTTAGGCTTTTCACTTTGTCATTTCAGATTTGTTGGTAGAGGAAGCACCTTTATTCCATCCAACATTTCAGTTCATCAATATAGAACTTTTACCAGGGGTACATGAAAATTGTTGATGAACTGAAATGCTAGATGGCAAAATCTTTTTCTAACAGACTCCATCCACAAATTTTTGAAAGATTCTGATCCACTGACCTATAGTAGACTGACTTTCATACATGAAACCTGATGATTTTATAATGTAAGACATAGTGTCTTACATTATAAAATCATCAGGTTTCATGTATGAAAGTCCGTATACAGTCAGTATATCTGCAGGTATACATTGTACTGCTATCATCTGCTGGACAATAGATTATCCCAGAGACACTCCTGTGCTAGACTAACTGTGTGTACTAGTCTTGGTACTATTTATTTTCAGTTTGCATTTCCTTTTTTCCTTGATTCTGACTATGATTCTTTCTACTGCTCAACAGGCAAAAAAGAAAACGTCATGTCATTGTAATAATCTCAATTTACTCATCCCTGGATAAGATAACAATGTAAATAACTATGAAACCTGTGTAATATATGTACCTTATTGTAATGAAACAGGAACATAGGGTAATAGCTACTGACTGTGAAAGTTATAGTGGGATTAAAATATAGAATATATTATCAGAACATAATTACTGATGCTGGAAACACATCAGGTGATTAGCAGTGCCAGTACCAATAACAATATTAAAGCCAGGTATGCAATATAAAACATACAGGAGTTCCCCGGGGGATTTCAAAGGAGAAGCAGTTTAATTCCTCTTTTAGTCAGCTGACATTTAGAATAAAATAGGAATCTTATGTTTTGTGACTCCTGACCTGGCTTCAGTATAGCAATAACACACATCCATTAAAAACAAATGCAATCCTGGAGGTAACCAGTACAGCTAGTATTGCACAACCTGTCACAGAAAGTGTACAAGGTCAGTTATGTATTAAGTAAAAACAAGCACGACAGAGCAAATCATGTTCATGAAACATATCTTCAGTGTATAAGTGTTTTATAGGACATTAAATAATAAAACTACATGGGTCTATAGTGATGTGTCTGTGCAAGATTGGTTTATCCAATTCAATTGTATTCCAGTTCTATTTTAAAAAGTAAAAATGTGATCTGTTTATTCTGGGTTATACTTCTGATGAGATCTTTTGTCAAAACTGCTGTAACGATTCAAGCCCAGACCTGTATAACGATGTCCTCGTACACCCTTATAAGATGTCGGAGCTATCAGACAGTACACATCAGAAAACCCTCCAATATGTACCCAGTCTAGAATCTCTAATATTCATAGGTGGATAAGCGAAGCACTCTGAATAACCATCCATTCTGTATAAGTGTAATGAATTAGAACACAGGGTGTGGTTAATAACAGGCAAATCAAGGTTACACTGCACATAATATTTTACTGTGTTCTACTTTCCATCCTTGCATTTGGCATTATGAAGGTGAAAAACTAGCTTGTGTTCCATTATGACCTATGTATGTAAACACGCACACGTTTCTGTATTATTATTCCTAGTCAGGCTTCAAATGTTA
This sequence comes from Limnodynastes dumerilii, assembly GCA_011038615.1. Classification (NCBI taxonomy): domain Eukaryota; kingdom Metazoa; phylum Chordata; class Amphibia; order Anura; family Limnodynastidae; genus Limnodynastes; species Limnodynastes dumerilii. Next base: position 205,618 of record WWET01001162.1, read on the forward strand.
AGAACTTCTTCATTTAGCATGAAAAATAAACATGATTTGTTTTTTTTCCATATGACAAAGTAATTCTTCATTTTTTCCTTCCCTATCATTAATCTCCTGTAGGTTGTTTCAATGCAAGTGTAGACTGAAGCAGCATTACTCAATCTGACTGAAACCAAGATAGTTGGGTATAGTGACCAAAATCCCAACGCCACATAAACAAATAGATTGAAATGGAGCAATGTCCCCTCTATTTACCATTTAGAACAGGTTTTACTATGCTGCAGTCAACTAGTCACAGTCATGGTTACAGAGATAAGCAACTCAGACATATGAAATTCTAGTCATGCTGATTTTTGCTTAATATATACAAACTGAAGCAGCTCAATCTGACTGAAACCAAGATAGTTGGGTATAGTGACCAAAATCCCAACGCCACATAAACAAATAGATTGAAATGGAGCAATGTCCCCTCTATTTACCATTTAGAACAGGTTTTACTATGCTGCAGTCCAGTCATCACAGTCATGGTTACAGAGATAAGCAACTCAGACATATGAAATTCTAGTCATGCTGATTTTTGCTTAATATATACATGCATATTTTATATAT
>WWET01001162.1:227746-239959 GCA_011038615.1 Limnodynastes dumerilii
GTCACCGTCTCACCAAATCTCCTAATCCAAACTCCCCGATCCACTGTTCACCTGTCGGCTCCAGCAATCACCATCCTATGACCCTTTCCAGCCACTGCTTCCTCCGTACTTCTCCCTCCACTCTCCGACTCCACGACCACCTGCAGACTCCAACGATCACTCCGGCACCTCACCGTCCAGCCGCTGTTCCCTCAGACACTGGCACACTTTCCCACAGCACCGTTGTTCACTTATGCCCACTCCAGCTTCTTGCAGAAAGTAATACCTTGCGATGAAACTATACTTGTCATTTCTTCCTTGCACCTCCCGTTACTCTCAATCCACACCGCCAGAAATCTGCGATCGCCTCCTCCTCTGTACAGCCAAACTTTACTCACTTTCTTTCTCTCAGCTGTCACCTATAATCCTCTCACCAATTCCCAAGTCGTTCACCAGGCCACCTTGTTCAATTCACCATATTAGGAGCCTTCTGTCACTCAGTGGATTTATTAGTGGGATTCTCCCGTCATCTGATACCTCCTCTTGTCACAATCACCGACCCTCAATATTTAGGTTTCACTCAAAAATAATCCAAGCCTTCAGGTAAATTAAACTCTTTCTCCAATCTCCATTCCCTTCACCGAGTGTGTCATTTATTCCTTTCTTGTCGCTAACATTGCGTTAAAATTGCTCTTCCACACCATCTCCCTTACTCTCCTCAGCCTTCAACTACCTCCAAAAAAAACTCTCCCGCTTAACTCCACTCTCTCTCACCAGCCTCGCGCTGATCCCCGAAATTTCCAGACTCCCCACGTGCCTTCAACTGCCACGCGTCCTCAACAGCTGTTAGTCTCTTAGCAACTAACAGCATCATGTAATTTCTTTACCCCTAGATGGCGCCCAACCAGTCTACAATAGGACTCCCCATAGCAGGGTATTACACTCTTCCCCTCTAGAATGTTGCTTGTCCTCATGCAACTTACAGATGTGATGGGTACCTAGAGCATACTCGTTTTTCTTAACAAAAAAAAACACATATTCAGTAAAACACATCTTTTGTAACGTTCTTACTTCAACTACATTAAATTTTATTCACGATATCTTGCAGGCAAAACACCTCTGGTGCTTCGTTCAGACCTTCTGACTAGTAGGTTCGGGAAATTTGGAGAACTGGGAAAGGAATCAGTTTCTCTCTCTGCAGACCCTCCCGTCTCAGACTCGGGAATAACCTCCTGTACTATCCTCACAGGAGCTGGATTACACATAAAGGTTAACAAATCAATTGGACACTTAAAGGGAACCCTATCAAAGTATTTTGGAGTCTCTGGAACGGGCCATGTCTCGATTTCAGCGAAATTTCCCGCGACAGGATGGCAATAGGGCCATTCTCACCCTTCCTGACCTGATAACTATGAAAGTCCTCCCCAGGCACTGCCATGACCGTATAGGGAATATTTTCCCATAGTTGATCTATTTTACTTGACCTGACATTTTTCTTTCTCCACACTTTGTCCCCTACTTGAAGAGGCACCAAATTAACATTGGCATCATAATTTCTCTTTTGTCTCCTTCGAACCACCTCCATTCTTTGACCCCCCAATTCCCTAGCTAATCCAATACGTTTTTGGTGCTCTCGCACCCAATCAGTTTTGGGAAGCATTGTTCCAGCCTTTAATGGTAGTAAATTCAAATCCTGCGGTAACCTACCCTGACATCCAAACATTAAGTAGTATGGTGTGTATCCTGTGGAACAGTGTTCAGTATTGTTGTAAAGGTAAGTAAGGTCAGGCAACAATCTAGGCCATGTGAGACGCTGCTCCGGATTTAAACTTCTTAACATTCCTATCAATGTTCGATTTGCCCTTTCACATAAGCCATTACCCTGTGGATGGTAGGGAGTCGTCCGAATTTTCTTACAACCATAAAGAACACACAGTTCCTGAAACAATTGTGACTCAAAGGCTGGACCCTGGTCAGTGAGGATCCGGTCGGGGTATCCGTAAGGTTTAGCAAAGTATTTCAGAAACATTTCTGTGGTTGTTTTTGCGGATAAATTTCTTACTGGAACGGCCACTAAAAACTTGCTGTAGTGATCGGTCATAGTCAGGGCATATTGGGCTCCATCACTACTGGGTGCGAGTTTAACATGGTCCAACGCCACAATTTCCAGAGGATAACTACTCAGGATAGGGTGTAACGGATCCTTTAGTTTTTCCCCAGGCTGTTTCCCGAGATTACATCTTATACATTTTTGACACCAATTTTCAATGTCTTCCCCCATTCCTACCCAGAAATACCGCCTTTGAAGCATTGCTTCTAATTTCGGAGTACCGAAATGCCCTGATTTATCATGATAGGCTTCAAGCAAGAGAGAAGCCTTACATCTGGGAACAATAACTTGTGAAACCATTTTAAGGGTACCCGGATCAAGTTTGATGCGCACAAGAAGACTCTGTCTTAGCCTAATCCTTTTCCGTTGTCTCAATAATTTTACCAACTCGGAATTGTCTGGATTCCTTTGCATTTTAGATAGAAAACTCTTATTCTGAATAAGATTTTGCAATTCCCTCAAAATCAAACTTTCATGCTGAATTTGCTTCCAATCAATTGTTATCAATTGGTTGAGCACTGAAATCACGTTCATTTGTGACGGACACCGGATCGGAGGTTACAAAGATTTTTCTAGAAATAGAGTTAAAGTTTGGGGTTTCCACTAAAGATTTTTCTAGAAATAGAGTTAAAGTTTGGGGTTTCCACTTCCTCTACCACATCTTTGGTCTCTTCAGCCACGTCTTCACGAGGTATACGAGATAAGGCATCAGCATTGCCATTGGTTTTTCCACTACGATAAGTCACTGTGTATTTGTAATTTGCCAGTCGGGATACCCATCTCTGTTCCAGTGCCCCAAGGCGAGCTGTTGACAGATAGGCCAGCGGGTTATTATCTTTCACAATTTCAAAAGGGGTAGAAGCCAAATAATGCTTAAATTTTTCAGTGACTGCCCATACCACTGCAAGTAATTCCAACTTAAAAGTACTGTAATTTTCGTTGTTTCTCTCCTACTTTCGAAGGCCTCTACTGGCATACGCTATCACTCTTTCTGTACCATCTTGAATCTGCGACAGAACCGCTCCCAATCCCAGATGGCTGGCATCAGTATAGACACGAAATGGTTTTTCATAATCAGGATATGCGAGCAATTGAGCCTCAATCAAGGCAGTCTTCAAATGATCAAAGGAAATCTGTTGATTTTCTCCCCAATTGACAATTTCAGAACTCTTCCGTTCATGACCAGCCTTTCCTCGAAGAAGTTCATGAAGCGAAGCAGCCACTCCAGCAAAATTTTTAACGAAACGCCGGTAGTACCCTACAAACCCCAAGAAACTCCTTACGTCTTTCACGGTCCAAGGCACAGGCCAATCTTTTACAGCTGCAATTTTTTCCTGATCTGGTCTGACGCCTTCAGCGCTTACGGTATGGCCTAAATATTTAACTTCAGGTTTAAGTAGATGACACTTAGCCGGATTCAATTTCAGCCCGAACTTGGCCAATTGTTGAAACACATCATTCAAATGGGACAGATGCTCCTCATAACTTTTTGAAAAAATAATTACGTCATCCAAATAGAGTAAGACCATTTCAAAGTTATGATGTCCAAGGCAATGCTCCATAACTCTTTGAAATGTAGCAGGCGCATTGCACAGTCCAAAGGGCATTCTTTCGAATTCAAATAACCCCATTGGTGTCGTAAAAGCAGTTTTCTCCCGATCTTCCGGGGCCATTGGGATTTGCCAGTACCCGCTGGTGAGGTCCAAAGTAGAAAAATATCTGGCCGGCTTCAGCGCCGTCAGAGATTCCTTGATTCTAGGCAGTGGATATGCATCCTTATGTGTCACAGCGTTTAGTTTACGATAATCTACACAGAAACGTAAACTTCCGTCTTTTTTTTACGATCACCAATGGGGCTGCCCAGGGACTGTGACTTTCCCTGACTACTCCCGTTTCTCTCATTTCAGAAAGGAGATTACGCACAGGCTGATACATTGTTGGAGGCAACATTCAATGCCTTTCTTTAATAGGAGGGTGTGTCCCGGTAGGAATATGATGGAAAATACCTTCTGCTTTTCCAAAGTCGGAGGAATGTTGACTAAAAGTTACAGTATTTTTTTTTACTACTTTTACCACTCCTTCCGTTTGTTCTGGAGGAGTTTCCGAATCACCTATCTGAATCTGTTTCCACCAGGAGTTCTCAACTACCGAGCCGGGTGACTCTGACTCCCCCGACTCTGTCCCACAATATCTTGAAAATCTATTTGTGTAATTCTTGCCACCGGACAATGTCTAAAAAGTTTCAGAGGGTAATTGTGAGGGTTTAGTATTCTCACTGGTACCCTACCATTTTGTACCTTGGCCATAGTTCGGGCTATGACAAACGGCTGTTGACCTTCTACCTCCCAGGGTTCAAGCATGGCCTCATAATCCTGTCCGCCAGGCCCAATACGAGCCTTACACCAAATGACATGCTCTGAATTTGGCAAAAGTAACACTGGTTGATTGTCAGCTATTCTCGCTTTTCCCACTTCTCCTTTGTGATTGGCAAATTTTCTCCGCCCTTCCAATATCCGTACTGTCTGTTGCAAGAATTTTCTCATTTTTGGGACAACATTTCGCATTTCAGTTTTAAGAGCTTCCACTAACTCCTCCGGACAATTTTTCAGAACATTCATTCCTAATATAACCGGTGGCAAGTGTTCACCCTGCACAGTGGTGATCAAACACCCTTGCCTAGATAGATTTACCCGACCAATATTCATGTCCGCTTCCCAATATCCACAGTAGTCGATGGGTTGTCCATTGCTAGCTAGGAGTTGAAGCCAAGTAGTGGGAGGACTCCCCATATCTTTATCTTGCCAATGCTGTCGAAATTCGGTAAGTCTAATTGTAGATACTTGAGAACCTGTGTCAAGTAGAGCCATCATCTCCACACCATTAATTCGGATCTTTAAATGGGGACATTCTCCCACATATTGTGGCCACCACTCCTGCGTCAATGGACCTACTACTGGTTGTTTTCCCGAGGGTCGGTCCCTCGCCTCGGGATACCCCCGTTTAAAGGCCGATATGAACAATTTCTTTCAATATGCCCACCTCTATTACAACTTCTACAGATAGGTCTTCCCTGCGCATCAAATTTATCCGAAGGCCGTCGACCCGACTCCCTTGGAGCATTCCAATGGGACCAGTCCCTCCCGATATTCCTAGGACGCCATTCTTCTCTATAAGCCCCACTATTTCCCAAACTAAGTTCCTCCAACTTTCGTCCCATTTTAGTCATATTTGCAGTTAATTCAGCGAGCTGTTTTTCAATGACCCCGACCGGATCCGTCCCAGCCGACATCTGAGCCTGTTGAGTCATAACTTCCCTACCATCCACATTGTTAGTCTTAATCACTGGCTTAATCTCACTGAGATTATCATCTTCGAATAATTCCACATCAGTTTCCTCTTCCCACTCATCCCCTTCATTCATCCCTAAAATCTGTAAGACTTTTTCCTTAAATTCTGGAAAGGACACATCCACCTGCTGTTGTTTCCACATTCTGAGTTGGGAACGGACAGTTTCCCCCTGAGCACCCTCAATAAATAGGTCAATCAAAGTTGCATCCGCTTGTTGTATCTCTCTCGAATCAAGCGCCTGCACTGCTCTCATTGCCTCTTGTAATGCTAGAGCATAATCTCTCAACGTTTCCCCATGTCTCTGTTTTCTCGCATACAAATGACTTTTTAATTTGGCCACGGTTTTTGCATTAAAAATTCCTAATAACTTTCTAAAAATGTCTTCCACTGTTCTCTTCTCCTCCTCCGCCCAAGCTTTAACCTCTCTTAACGCAGACCCTTTCAACTGACCCATCAGAATTTCTACTTTCTGTGCCTCAGTTAACGGATATAATCTAAACATAGACTGCATCTTTTCTTTAAATTCCCTGAAAGTACTTGCACCTGGAACACGTCCCCTCCCCGCATACGTAGGCAACCATGGAGCTCCGAAATAATACGGCATTGTAATCGGTGATGCCATGGCTGCCGGTGACTGTTCCTGACTGGATGTAGCCTCTGCTGACATTGAAGACCTCTGTCCTGGGGAAGCAGGCAGAAATCTCCGCATAGAAGACAAGGGGGTCTGAGACTTTGACATATTTAAATACTAAATTAATTTAATTTAATTAATTAACAGGTCCCGTATCCTGTTCGTGGACGCCAAACTTTTGTAGCACTTTTAAAACTATATTTAATAGCTACAATGATGATAATAGTTTTTGTTAATTAACACCATGGGGAAGTGAACGGTAAGATTTGCAGAGAAGAAACTAAACACACAGAAATGAAGTATTTCAGTAAATACTTTACTGCCAAGGATTTCTTCCCAAAATATATAAGTACTTTTAGAAATTTCAATTTAACAACCGAAATCAATACTTTTGCGAAATAGTAGGAGAAACATTAGCACATAAAACTTCACAGTCTACAATAAAATATTTTCACAATAAGTAACGTTATCAAGCTTAAAATAGATTTAACAATATAAACACTTCATATAACAGTTACTTTGTGATACAATGGCAGTTTGAAACACTGTCTCTTTTACAAAGTATAGTTGCACATTTCAATTAATTAATGATAACACAAAACTTGCACAATATTTCCCAGTAGTAATTATTCACATTAACATTAAAATTGTTTCATGAGGACTAAGAAACACTCCCACCTACAATTCAAAAGTAACAGTTTAAGCTATCCACTTGGAGTTTCAGCTCCTTATAACCTGAACCCTTACTTCCCCTTCTAATAATACACACTAGATTTTAAACAATCACTATATTTTAATTAGACTAATACAATATACGAATATACTCCTTCCCTAGCCACATTTAACTTGTCAAATTTCCCCACCTATACTTTATCTAAACACCTCCCACTTTTCTCCCGTACACAATACTTGGTTGCAGAGTCTATTTCTCACACCAACAGGTAAGTGGAATAAAAGTTAACACTGCGGAGCAATTAGTGTATCCAATTCCCCTCTCCCGTGAATTACCTCTACCAGCACTCCACTTCCGACAGTCTCACAATCTCATACCCATAGATGACTGTACTGTTCTGTTTCATGCAAGTCACGTTGACACTATCTTTAGTTCCAATTTGCTTTCTCTTCCTTCCGTATCACCAACTGATCTCCTCCGTTCAGTCACCGTCTCACCAGATCTCCTAATCCAAGCTCCCCGATCCACTGTTCACCTGTCGGCTCCAGCAATCACCATCCCATGACCCTTTCCAGCCACTGCTTCCTCCGTACTTCTCCCTCCACTCTCCGACTCCCCGACCACCTGCAGACTCCAACGATCACTCCGGCACCTCACCGTCCAGCCGCTGTTCCCTCAGACACTGGCACACTTTCCCACAGCACCGTCGTCCACCTATGCCCACTCCAGCTTCTTGCAGAAAGTAATACCTCACGATGAAACTATACTTGTCATTTCTTCCTTGCACCTCCCGTTACTCTCAATCCACACCGCCAGAAATCTGCGATCGCCTCCTCCTCTGTACAGCCAAACTTTACTCTCTTTCTTTCTCTCAGCTATCACCTATAATCCTCTCACCAATTCCCAAGTCGTTCACCAGGCCACCTTGTTCAATTCACCATATTAGGAACCTTCTGTCACTCAGTGGATTTACTAGTGGGATTCTCCCGTCATCCGACACCTCCGCTTGTCGCAATCACCGGCCCCTAATATTTAGGTTTTCCTCAGAAATAATCCAAGCCTTCAGGTAAGTTAAACACCTTCTCCAATCTCCATTCCCTTCACTGCGTGTGTGTCATTTATTCCTTTCTTGTCACTAACATTACGTTAGAACTGCTCTTCAACACTAGCTCTCTTACTCTACTCTCCTCAGCCTTCAACTACCTCAGACTCTCTCCCGCTCAACTCAACCCTCTCTCTCCAGACTCGTGCTGATCCCCGAAATTTCCAGACTCCCCTCGTGCCTTAAACTGCCTCGCGTCCTCAACAGCTGTTGGTCTCTTAGCAACCAACAGCATCGTGTGACTTCTTTACCACTAGATGGCGCCCAACCAATCTACAATAGGAATCCCCATAGCAGGGTATTACATCTGTATTATATATGTGTCACTGGTGGGATCTCTGTATTGTGTATATATATTACTGGTGGGATCTCTGTATTATATATGTGTCACTGGTGGGATCTCTGTATTGTATATATTTCACTGGTGGGATCTCTGTGATGTATATATGTCGCTGGTGAGATCTCTGTATTGTATATATATTACTGGTGGGATCTCTGCATTGTTTATATGTCACTGGTGGGATCTCTGTATTGTGTATATATATGTCGCTGGTGGGATCTCTGTAATGTATATTTGTCACTGGTGGGATCTCTGTAATGTATATATGTCACTGGTGAGATCTCTGTATTGTATATATATGTTACTGGTGGGATCTCTGTATTGTTTATATGTCACTGGTGGGATCTCTCTATTGTATATATATTACTGGTGGGGACTCTGTATTACGGGTGGGCTCTCTGTAATGTATTATGTCATTATGTCACATTATTTAATTGCTTAAAAATTGTTCTATTAATGTATAAATATGTATAAATATATGACTATAGCTCTATAAATAGATAGGTGTAGGTATAAATCTATATATTCCTACAAATAGTATTCATGAGTCTTAGCTGCTTGCATGGCACATCAGTTGCTAAGTGCTGTTGTCCGAATCCTTTGCAGGCTATCAGCGAATGACGTGGCCACATCAATTAGCACATGATGCGGTCATGGGGCTGATTCAGAGATGCACTTACACCTTTTTTTAGGTGGAAGTGTAAAGCTCAGCTAAACCATTTTTCAAAGTAAGGGGTGTTAATTAATTTTAAAAAATTTGCATGCAGGGAAAATACATTACTTTTACACATAGAACTAAAATACTGCATAGCTTTATGTTTATTTTATAAAATAGAGTTGAGCTATGAAACTTCAACTCCTATTTTTATTTCTGGTTTTACAATTCAAAGCTGCCTCCCCTTGCAATTCAACATGGTATTGCTCAGGTCTACACTTGCACCTAAAAAAAAAGGTGGAAGTGAAACTCTGAATCAGCCCCCATGTCAGTAGTTAGAAGCACACAGCAGGTGGTCCCGTGTACTGTAAGTGGCAGAGAGGAAGTTTAGTCCCTGTTTCACCCTAACTCTCCCCTTCTATCAGCCTAACCCTATCCTTCCCCTTCTATCAGCCTAAACCTTAACCCACCATTGGCCTGATCCAGACCTAGTTAAGTGCTTGAACTTAGTTACTCCTGGACTAAACCTTGTTGATTGCAGGGGAGTCATTTCATCTGTCGCAAACAGTATTAGAGATGAGAGGTGATGTTTCCTATCCCAAGTCTAAATAACAGTGTGATGGTAAAGCTGGTCAGTATCTGTGTGCAGTAAGCAATTCAAAGATATATCCCTGCATGCAAAGAATACAATTAATACCCCTTTCATATCACCACCCCGGCAATATTGCCGGGGCAGCAGAAGATCCCAGGGTCACAGACCCCGTTTCACACTGCAGGGCAGACCCGGGAAATTCAAAGACCCGGGTCTACCCTGTCGTCATCCGACAGAGTAATTTGTTTACCGTTCCTAGGGCAACAGTAAAAAAATTGCACCAATCAAGTGCGTTAGCTGCTACCCGAGTTGAAAAACCCAGTTAGCACCTTTCACACTGCACCCCTACCCGTGTCGGACCCGGGAATAACCCTTCTTTTTACCCGGGTTGAATTCCCGGGTCTTCTGACACGGGTCCACCGGAAGAACCCCTTTCACATCTCCATGAAATACCCGGGATTTTGCCAAGACCCGGGTTTTTGGCGAAAATCCCGGGTATTTCATGGTGATGTGAAAGGGTTATAACTTGACTCCCCCTGAAATCAACATGGTTTAGCCCAGGAGTAACTAAGTTCATGCACTTAACTAGGTCTGGATCAGGCCCCATGTCCCTTAGTCTAACCCTAACCTTCCCCTTCTATCAGCCTAACCCTAATCTTCCCTTTCTATCAGCCTAAACCCTAACCTTCCCCTTCTATCAGCCTAACCTTAACCCTTCATGTCCCTGACTAATCCTAACCTTCACCCCATCCCCGTAGCCTGCTGCAGCCCGCGGCGGGGGGAGCACAATTCGCTATTGGTAATGTGTACTTAGTTGAAATAGGGCTATTCGCTATGGTATCCTTATTGGTATTCTGGATAGTCATCTAACTCTTATGGGACGGGGCAGTCATGTGACCTTTCTTTCCCCATATTGTATTCCTGTATGAGACCATTGATCATAAAGCAATTTGTGGTGCTCAGGGCCATGGGGATGCCAGGGCATTACTTCCTGTTCTTCTTATAGGCATCCTGGGATTAGGACCACATGAGTCAGTATGAAGCTTTTGGTTCCATAGCTTTGATGGGGCAGTTGATGTGGTCGGTTCACTATTGGCCACCATTTAACAATAACTTTCCTTGGTGTAACTATATTGATCACCCAGCTGTTCCTCATGTAGTAATTGTGTTTGAGTCTGTGCAGATTATTCTAAATAAGAATCACACAGAGTTTATATTCATAACTTCTTTTTTATTTGACAACAATATGCAGAGGAGCAACATAAATACATATTGCACAAATATTACTTATTATCAAACACAGACATCTCACAGGGAATCCCAACTATCATGTTAGACTGACTGCCAGTATTTCTGTAATAACAGCCATGACTGATTATGTTCGGGACTCCCTGTGATCTGGTGTCAGTTACTGATCGTAGAGCCAGAGGAAGGCGAAGAAAACCCCCAGAGACGTTTCAGCCAATTCTGTCTCATCGAGGGAAAAAAATTCCTTCCTGACTCCACATGTGGCAATGACTCTTCATCCTGGATCACATGTCTATAACTGCATATTGCTGGTGACTTCTATAGGAAGATATGGGGGACGAGAGTGCTGCTCATAAGAGTTTACAATCTGATGAGAGGAATTGTGGCTATTAGGAATTACAACGCAGATGATTATTTCACCCTAGATTATATATATTTATTTATTTATATATAGTCAAAGAAAGTGGCACTCACAGATTTTTCAAATAAAGATTTGTCCAGGAGTATTAAATCACCGGTGATTTGATACTCTTGGACTGAATCCTTATTTGAAAAATCTCTGAGTGCCACTTTCTTGGACTAAATATATTGCCTTTGTCCTTATGGTTTTCTTTGACTCTATATATAAAAACATATGGGAGAAGAGAGCTCTACACTTAAGAATTTACAATCTATTGGCTGCATCCAGAATAAAGAAGATCAGCTGAATTGCGTGCGCTATGTAGACAGCTGTATATTGGACATGCGCATTCACAGTGCCAATATTTCATCACCTGCTCCTGTGTTCCATGCGGAATTCAACCTCTGCATGGCGCGCTGTCCCAATCACCATGCATACGAGATATATATGGTGGGTGGCCATAGGTATTTAAATTGTATAATAAGGGCTTGGCTAAGCATTTACATACAATTCAGTATTCCTTATGCACAGAGATGCATGCAATAATTAAGGTAGGGTCCTGGCCACAAAAATCAATATCACACGCAGGAGTGCCACCCTCCTGTGTCCACACTCCTGTGTGCAGAGTTTTGGATGCCAAAATGTATCCATTAGCCTTAACAACGGAGGCTAATGTACAGAACTCTGGAAGCGTTATATAGATGACATTATTTTCATTTGGGAGGGTACTGAGGAATCTCTTAAAGTTGTTTTTAACCAATTGAAAAATATTGATCTTAATATTTGCCTTCATTTTGAACAAAGTAAAAACAATATAAATTTTCTAGACCTCAACATATATTTTGAGGAAGGGGAACTACATACACAGAATTATACTAAACCAACAGACACTAATTCATATATTCCGGTTAATAGTAACCACTATTATAAGTGGCTACGGAATATCCCCAAGAGTCAATTTTTAAGAATCAAGAGAAATTGCTCTAAGACAGTGTTACGAGGCAGCGCGTTACAAGGCAGTGTAACGGCTGCTGCAGCGTCTCTCCCCACGGCCCGGCTTACCTGCTTCCTGACGGCGCGTGCAGGGGAATCCCCAGCCGACGGTCTCCTTCACTACAGCGCCCCTAGTTACCCA
>WWET01001162.1:246392-263721 GCA_011038615.1 Limnodynastes dumerilii
GTCCGTCGCCGATCAGAATCTTCTGATCTGCCTTTCCCCCTCTTTACCTTTGCTCCTACCTTTACTTACCTATTTCCTCCTTCTGACGTTCAGCTCATCTCCCGAGTAAATCTCTCTGAGGTGGTGCTCCTGACGGATTCCTACCAGCTCCAGTCTATCCCCACCATCAGGGGCTCTAGCGAACACTCGGTCCGAAATCAGGTGGTGCCCCTTGGGGAATTACTCGTCCTTTCCCTCCTACAGTTACTCTGGTCCCTCTTACGGGTAATTCCGGTGTACTGTGCCATTTCCACCTCTTCTTCACGGTCACCCCGGTCCACTGTCCTGGTAAACCCGGGGTACCGTAACAGACAGAAACTATGGACACTCATCTTGAGAAGAAAGTGGCACAATTTGTAGAAAAAGGGTACAAAGAGGTAGATTTAAGAAACACCATTAAGGAGATAGATAAGATAGACAGAGGTTCACTATTAATACCTAAGGTTAAAAAAGCCAATAATAGTGGAAGTGAGAAGATCACTTTCGTTACTGATTTTAATTCTAACTATAAGGAAATTAAAAAATTTATTTTAAAACATTGGGATTGTTTAAAGGAAGACCCGGAATTAACTAATTTTATTGGTGATCGGCCTAAGTTTATATATCGTAAAGCACCTAATCTGAAAAACCTTTTAGTTCCATCAGCTTTAGACCCTCCATCCATTTTACCCCAGACTAGGATCACAAGTAAAGGTTTTTATAAATGCGGCCACTGTTTAATGTGCCGTAATAATTTTAACCATTCTTCGACTAAGAAGGTCGAAGAATATGAGTCAAGTAGTAGTGGGAGAAAGTTTAGAATTGAATAATTTATGACATGTGATACTAAGAATTGTATATACATTATTCAATGTTCCTGTAAATTACAATATGTAGGGAGAACCTCCAGGGCTTTGAAGGTGCGTTGGGCTGAACACCTTGCGGAATATCAAGAAGGGTGTTCAGACCCACGCACTTTCAGAACACTTCAGGAAGTGTCACAATTCTAACCCCACGTATATTACTAAGTGTCTGGGTATTAAAAATGTATAGGGCCACTGGAGGAGGAAAGATGTAAATAGGACTCTAGCAAGAGCAGAAATGAAAATAATCTTTGATTTAAATACTTTGGAACCGAATGGTATCAATCAAGATTTCGAACTTAAATGGTTTTAATTTTTTATTAAGAATTCTAACATATTTCTGTTTCATTTTTAGATTCACTCACTGATTCACTATTTATTGAAAAATCACTGATGGACTGGGAAAAGAATAAGAGTGAGTACGTCACCTACAGTCAGACCACCCCGGTAACACCCAAATCCGTCTGATCTTGGAAGCAAAGCAGGGTAGGGCTTGGCCAGTACAGGGTAGTGAGACCTCCTGGGAATACCAAGTACCGTAAGTGACGGTGCTCTAATATTCTGTTATACATTGTTAGTTCTTATCCTCATACATCTAGTTATATTTATGGTTAAGAGATTAATCACAACACATATTTTACACATATTGTATATTATTATAGCCTCTAGATTTAAAGATTTAGACCTACATGTTTACAGCACTATTTGCACTTTCTAATCTAACACTCTCAATATATATCCTTACATTTAAATTATTTAGATATAAACACGTTTACTTATATTTTTCTGCACTTAATCAATTATGTCAATCTAATACTTTTTAAGGTTTTTTATTCATACTTTTTAATGGATAGGTGCCTTAGAACAATAGTTAACACTATGTTTAGATTAAAATAATTATTTATTTATCACCATTTTAGATTGGTTTAAAAGGGTTTCCTGTTTTATATATAATATACATTTTTAATATATAATATATATTTATTTATACACATGGTTTTATTGGTGATTGGGTTATGACCAGTAAGGGATAGCTAGGACTGACTTTGTGTTGTCAGCTACACTCTGACATTTTTATCCAATTATATTCGAGACAGAATCCCTATGTTTTATGTTGTATGTTTTATAGTTAATTATATATTTTTTGGGGGAATAATGCATTTTCTTTGATGAATAATGATTATTAATAGATGGCTGGTTAGATACCTCTCTTTTTTGGAATAATTATTTGTGAGTATTATTTTATTATTTATTACTCTTGTTGGTTAGATTTTTATGGATTCTTATTTAATATGATATATATATTTTCTCTATTTTTTTATTATTTATTAACTAAGTCATTTTATATAGGGGGATTAATTTTTATCCCCATGGTTTTACTTATCGCTATTTATAATTTTATTGTGACTGATAGGGACAGCTAGGACTGACTTGGCGTCATCAGCTTCACTCTGAAGTCTATATTTAATTATATATACATATGTAATAGCCTTTTATTGATTCATATATTTCTTAATTATTTTTTTATTTATTTTTTCATATTAAATCCTTTATATGTGGAAAACTGCATTTTATATATCATTTTGATATCTTTATATATGTAAATAATGTTGGTTTTATATATATATATATGCACAGAACTTTACTGAGGGTTATAGTTATTATATGCACTGTTTATATTATTTATTGATGATGGAGGCATGTATTATCTGGTTTCTGTAGTAAATTAGGTTTTTAGTACATTTATAAATATAAATGTACGCCCATTTCCTTTTCTATTCTCTACCATGTATTTGTGTTTAATTACATGTCTGTTTGATATACCAACTTACACACAGTACATATATGTATGCCTTTAATTTAAAGAGTAGTCCAGATAGGTAGGGGGAGCATGAACGTTAACCTTTTAGGATTTCCGATATAAGTATTAAGTATATTCAGAAGATATGTTTGCTGAATTTTACATTGGTGTCAGTAGGATGGAAAATTGTAACTTTTTGCAACTTTGTTGAATGCAATGACAAGTAATAAGGGGAAGCATATTGGTAATAAGCATAGCGTTACTATGATTGGCTCACTGCTGACACAGAGCGGCTACTTATATGGAAGATCACCAACAAACTGCACTTCACTTTGAAAAAGGGCGGTTCGCGCCCGAAACGCGCCAGAGGGAGCAGCACTTGACGGCATATCACTGGGAGACGGGACCAGACAGGGAAGTACCGCGAGCTGTAACCGAGACATCCCGGGACGATCACCATCAGTCAGGCACATCTCTGCATATTGCCTTGTTAGGACTCACTTCCCGGGTACTGCATCCGTCTATTGATTTATTGTTATGATTGTGATGATTTTATGTGGCATGTTTTTTATTGAAGTTTTGTGAATTAAACTAATATATTTTTTCACTTTGTCACTGTTCCCTGTATTCTGGAGCTTATTTAGGGAGAAGGCATCACAACTGCTACTATTAAGTGGACTGTTTATTATAATAATTGATTTTATTTGTATTAGCCCTACCTGCATATGCTTATTACCAACATCATATTAGAGGACAATATAGCGCCTATCCCCCTCCATATTTCTGTACATTAATGTACAGATGTAGCACTTCAATCTGGATCATGTCCTATTAATCTATATTTTGCCCATTAAGGATAAAAAGGTGATATGATATATAATTCCTTCTGCCCAGGTCAGCGTAGGCTAATCTCTATGGAACAAATACTGATTTAGTAGTTGGGGCCATTTTCCACACAGTATGTGAGTAGAGTGGCCCTCAATCTTCAAGTGCACACGTTAAAAATTCCTACACAGATCTGGATCCTCAAGCTGGAAGTCAGCATTACGGAGCAGTATGGTTAAAGTATGTGCGTATGGTGGGCGGGGGAAGGTATTTAAATCGTACAGTGAGGGCTTGGCTAATCCCTTACCTACAATCATGATTTACGCACCAGCTCCATTTTAAGTGGAGCCAGTGTGAAAATGTTAAGGCATGGTCCTGCACACGGAAAGCTATAAGTGTAAGAGTGTTCTCACCTCGCACTTATGGTCATTAGGTTCACGTGACGATCTGATAAAGGACCTCTCCATCAATTGTCTCCAGAACATTTCTTACAAGTGCAGTCTCTTCTCACATCTGGTCCAGAGTAGTCTCCTTGTGTACTATTCAGTGCAGTCGGTCCCTCCTTGTGCCCTCTCCCACACAGTCTCTTCTCACATCCAGTCCTGAGCAGTCTCTCTTAGCTTTCTTAGTCTCTCTTCACATCTGTTCCAAAGGAGTTTATCCTTGTGTTGTATCCAGTCTCTTTTAGCATTCGGCCT
Source organism: Limnodynastes dumerilii (assembly GCA_011038615.1). Taxonomy (NCBI): domain Eukaryota; kingdom Metazoa; phylum Chordata; class Amphibia; order Anura; family Limnodynastidae; genus Limnodynastes; species Limnodynastes dumerilii. The sequence goes on from WWET01001162.1 coordinate 250,598, forward strand.
AGCACAGTGTCTCCTTCTGTGCTATCAAGTGCAGTCTCTTCTCACATCTAGTCCAATGCAATCTGTCCTCTGTTTCCTCTTCAGTTCAGTCTCCTTTTGTGTCCTATCCAGCACAGTCTCTCCTGACATCTGGTCTAGAGCAGTCTCTCATATTGTCCTCTCCAGTGCAGTCTCTTTTAAAATCCAGTCCAGCGCTGTCCATCCTCTGGTCTTGTCCTGTCTCTCCACAGATCCAGCCCGGCGCAGTTTCTTCTTGTGTTCAGTCGAGCACAGTCTCTTGTCACGTCTATTTTAACATCCAACCCAACACAATCTCTCCTCTCATCCAGTCCGGCGCCGTCTCTCTTAGCATCCATTCCAGTTCAATCTCTCCTCAGTTCAATCTCTCCTTGTCCTGTCTCTCTACAGTTCCAGCTGTCACTTCTTGTGTCCAGTCAAACACAGTCTCATCTCACGTCTATTTCAGTACAGTCTATTTTAGTATCCAGCCCAACACAATCTCTCACCTCATCCAGTCCAGTGCAATCTCTCCTTGTATTGAGTCCAAAGCAGTCTCTCCTCATGTGCAGTCCAGAGCAGCTTCTCATAGCATCCTGTCCAGCATAGTCTCTCCTTATGTCCAGTCTCATCCAGGGGTGGCAGGAGGCACAGGCCAACCTTGTGATTGGGGTACATCAAAAAATATCTGCGGCTTTAAAAAAATGTTTTAGCTTTTTTTATTTTTTATATGTATAAAATTTGTGTGTGTAACGGTTTTTATATGTATAATGTGTGTGTGGACTTGTTTTTATATGTATAGTTTGTGAAACGGTTTTTATATTTATGGTGTGTGTGTGTAACGATTTTTATATGTATAGTGTGTGTGTGGAACGGTTTTTATATGTGTAGGTGTGTAGAGAGGTTTTAATATGTGTAGGTGTGTGTGTGTGTGTGTGTGTGGAACAGATTTTATATGTATAGTGTGTGTGTGTGTGTGTGTAAAACTGTTTTATATTTTAATGTGTGTGTGTGTAACAGTGTTTACACGTATAGTATGTTTGTCTCTCAGTGGACCATATTCAGATTGCCGGACACATAGCATATACGTCCGTAGTTTACCGTTTTTTTCCTACCGCCCATGCATAGTAAATTTTTTACGTAATCGTTTTGTAGAGTGCGTAATCCTTTTGTAGATTGCATATATTCGGTCTTAAAGATTGGTGTGTGTGTGTGTGTGTAACTGTTTTTATATGTATAGTTTATAAAGCGGTTTTTATATGTATGGTGTGCGAGTGTGCGTGTAAAGGTTTTCATATGTATAGTGTGTGTGTATGTATGTGTGTATAGTGTGTGTGGAAAGGTTTTTATATGTATAGTAATGATTGGTGTGTTTGTGTGTGTATCGGTTTTTATATGTACAGTTTATGGAACGGTTTTTATATGTATGGTGTGTGAGTGTGTGTGTAAAGGTTTTTATATGTATAGTGTCTGTGTGGAATGGTTTTATATGTATATAGTGTGTGTGGAAAGGTTTTTATATGAGTCTGTGTGTGGAACAGTTTTATGTATATAGTGTGTGTGTAACAGTTTTTTATACAGTGTATATAGTGTGTGTGTTAATAGTGTTTTATATATCTAGTTTGTGTGTGGAAAACTATGCATAGTGTGTGTGGAACACTTTTTATATTTATAGTGTGTATGTGTGTGTGTAGAACATTTTTTATATGTATAGTGTGCATGGAAAGGTTTTTATATGTATAGTGTGTGTGTAAAATGTTTTTTATATTTTAGTGTGTGTGTGTATCAGTTTTTATATGTTTGTCTCTAAGTGTTTTATCCATTGTAGTCTCTCTTTGTGTTGCATCCAGGGCAGTCTCTTTTAGCACCCAGTAGTGTGCAATCTTTACACGTGTCCTCTCGAAGTCTTTCCTCAAGTCGATCCAGTGTAGTCTCCCCTTGTGTTCAGTTCAGCGCAGTCTCTCCAATCTAGGGTTGTCTCTCCTGTGGTCCTCTCCAGTGCTGTCTCTCACTGTGTTTATTGCTCTCTGTCTGCATAGTCAAGTGCACTCTTTTCTGTTATCCTGTCCAGTGCAGTCTCTCTTAGCATTCATTCTAGCGCAGTCTCTTTTAGAATCCTCTCCATCGCAATCTCTCAAGTGTGTATGTAACGGTTTTAATATCTATAGTGTGTGTGGAAAGGTTTTTATATGTTTAGTTTGTGTATGGAATGGTTTTTGTATGTATAGTGTGTGTGTGGAATTTTTTTAATATATTATTTGTGTTTCTCCGTGTTTTATCCAGCGGACTAAAGAAAGGAAACCATATTAAAAGCGCTATAACACCTGCTGCATAACATACTCACCAAAGAGAACCCAACTGTTAAAAAGGAATTTACTGTATAAAGGTGGGTGTATTGACACTGGTGATAGGATCTACAGTATATATGTATTCTGGAGGTTTTCTTACAAAATGTAACAATGGCAAATGAAAAGTATTTAAAACATAAAGACAATACAATATATAAAATATGGTACTTAAATAGCAATATATAACCAGAAATAAACCAATGATGAATAATCATAAACAAGAAGAACCCTATTTAAATCAGTCCAACTAGGAGTGGTGGATATAGGGAGAACGCTTAAAAGTTATTAATGGTCCATGTCTAGGTCCTTTATTTCTTAAATAGGAGGCAAAGAATGATAAAGAATACCTTTTAATAACACATATTTAAGGAGACAAGTGACAATAAATTAAAAGGTAAACAAGAAAATATCTTGAATGTCCACTTCCCTTAGATAGTCCCAATATTGTTGCAGCCAATATGATACTGGAGGTGGTGTTAGAAGTCCCAGGAGACACCAACATTGTCCACAGAATCAGTCATAGCAGAAGCGCTATGGGTGATGCGGTCAGCGGTACAGCCTGGAGTTAGGTGCATTGGTGCCTCTTGGGACTTCTAACACCACTTCCAGTATCATATTGGCTGTAAAATATTGAAATGATCTAAGGGAAGTGGACATTCAATTTTTCTTGTTTACCTTTTTATTTAATGTCACTTTTCTGTTTATATATGTATTATTAAAAGGTTTTTTTTTTTAACATTCTTTGTCTGCTTTTTTAGGAATAAAGGTCTCCCTATATCCACCACTCCTAATTGGACTGATTTAAATAGGGTTCTTCATCTTTATTTTCATTTTTATTTTCATTATGTTTATGATTATTCATCATTGGTTTATTTCTGGTTATATATTGCTATTGAAGTACCATATATTATATATTGTATTGTCTTCATGTTTTATCCAGCGTAGTCTTTCTTTTTTGGCGCATCCAGGGCAGTCCATTTTAGCATCCAGGACAGTGCAGTCTCTCCACGTATCCTCTCCAGTGCAGTCTTTCCTCAAGTCAATATTGACAGACAGATCTTGGCGGACAGATCCGCACCTAACTCACCCATCCTGCCCCTATCCCGCCCCCCGTTTTTGGGTACCTTATGGCACTTACAAGTGCCATAGTGCTACCTTATATATCTGTGCAATATCTGCACGGACATTGCCTCTTCACGCCCTCCCCGGCTAATCTAAACCCCTCCCACATCTCTCTAAACACTCCCCGAAGCGGAATTACGCTGCCTCTTTCTACTTAAAATCCTTGGTGCCGCCTTTAAACACCGCACAGAGGTAATCTACGTAACTAACTGGTACGTAGATTGCGTAAATGACCTACTATGCTTGCGTAGTAGGTAAATTGCCAAGAATCCACAACTAAGAAGCATCTGCATACGGTCCAAAATTATCAAAAGTTCTTTAGTTCTAATGTAATGACATAGGACTGGATCCTGTACTAAGTACGCATTCCGTATGTTTATAACTGATGTGTTGCCGAACGTACGGAATTTGCTATCCTAAGTTACGCACGCAGGAGAACAGAACACTCCCCCCTGCACTTATGTAACCCGCACGTAAAGCTGTCCGTAGAAAATACTGGATCATACGTAAGGTAAGTGTGGAGGCTGTATTGGCAGCTCACTGCTGATACAGAATTTCTTGTACTGCGCATACACGGTACAAACTCATTTTTTTATTGAAACAGTAACTTGGATGTGAGGGAGGAGTTAGGTGAAGGGGGTAGGGGGTTGGATTCACAGGCCCAAAGCTTTATTGAAGGACAGACACATACAAGGGAGGGTGAATAATATAAGCCAAGACATTTCAATAAAACAACAGAACAATGGGCCTGATCCAGAGCTACGATGTTACGCTGAGCGCTGTAAACTCACCCATCCTGCCCCTATCCCGCCCCCCGTTTTTGGGTACCTTATGGCACTTCCGAGTGCCATAGTGCTACCTTATATATCTGTGCAATATCTGCACGGACATTGCCTCTTCACGCCCTCCCCGGCTAATCTAAACCCCTCCCACATCTCTCTAAACACTCCTTGAAGCGGAATTACGCTGCCTCTATCTACTTAAAATCCTCGGTGCCACCTTTAAACACCGCACAGAGGCAATCTACGTAACTAACTGGTACATAGATTGCGTAAATGACCTACTATGCTTGCGTAGCAGGTAATTTACCAAGGATCCGCAACTAAGGAGCATCTGCATACGGTCCAAAATGATCAAAAGTTCTTTAGTTCTAATGTAATGACATAGGACCGGATCCTGAACTAAGTACGCATTCTGTATGTTTATAACTGATGTGTTGCCAAACGTAAGGAATTTGGTATCCTAAGTTACGCACGTAGGAGAACAGAACACTCCCCCCTGCACTTATATAACCCTCACGTAAAGCTGTGCGTAAAAAATACTGGATCATACGTAAGGTAAGTGTGTAGGCTGTATTGGCAGCTGCATTCTAACTTTATGGTATATAAAGTTACATAAAACACATAAATTCATACAACCGAGATTTGACATTCTACATTATGCATCAAATACTACACTAACCATGCATCACTTAATCAAACAAAACATTTTAAAAAAGCATTGGATGTGAGGGGGGAGGTAGGTGGATGGGGTGGGGGGTTACATTCACAGGCCCGAAGCTTTATTGAAGAACAGACACATAAAGGGAGGGTGAATAAATAAAGGCAAAACGTTACACTATAACAACAGAACAATGGCATGGATCCAGACTGAAATAAGTGCTTGAACTTAGTTACTCCTGGGCTAAACCATGTTGATTGCAGGGGGAGTTAAGTTAATTGTATTCTTTGCAGACAGGAATACATCTTTGAATTGCTTACTGCGCACACAGTTATTTAGACTTGGGATAGGAAACATCACCTCTCAACTCTAATACTGTTTTGCAACAGATGAAATATGACTCCCCTGCAATCAACATGGTTTAGCCCGGAGTAACTAAGTTCTAGTACTTACTTAAGTCTGGATCCAGCCCAATGTGAGAAGGGAGTGGGTTAGAGGTTGTAAAGGAGGGGAAGTCACAGGCCCGAAGCTTTATTGAATAACAGACACATAGGGGAGAAGGGGAAGAAGGAGACAAAATCTTCTTCCTTCTTGTCTCTAATGTTATAGTCTCTGAGCAGGCTGTGGATCAGCTTGCGACAGTCCTGGATAGACGTCTTCTCCCTTCTTAAGATGAGACGGCTCCTGGCAAACCAAATAGCATCCTTAAAACAGTTCATAAGGCGCCAGGCTTCCTAGATAGCCCCAATAATATGTGTCCCAGGAAACAGTCCATGAAATAATAAATAGTAGTTCAGGCAAGACCTGGGCACACTGGGCCAGATTCAGAGCTCCAGGCGCATTGCATATGCGCCCGGAGTTTTCCGATTTGTGCTACTGCTCATGCGCAGTAATTTTCTAACGTTATCTACGTTTCTTGTTGTTGTAAAAAATTACTGCGCATGTGCAGTAGCACAGATCGGAAAACTCCGGGCGCATATGCAATGCGCTCTTATCTTTGAATCCGGCCCCCTGTCTTTAAGTTCATGTTCCAAGGCATCCAACAGTGCCTGTGCGATTGGACAGTCCCAAAAGATATGCTGAGATGTTTCCCTGCTGACAATGCAGAGGGGACAGTGAACATATCTGCACAGGTTCCGAGAGTGCATGAATGTTCTGAGAGGCAACCCCACCTGGATGGCCATCCATGCCAAGTTTTTGTGCTTGTTTGTTAGCCTCTTAGACGCAACATTCTCCCAGACATGCTTGGCTGTAGCTGAAGGGAGCCCTGGAACAGACTCCATGATGTCTTTGGCTCTGATGAGGTTGTGGATAGTTTTGGGCTTCCAGAAGTCTGGTTTCACTCCCTCCAGATGGTGATCCTTCACAAATTGTCACACATCAAGGTAGAACCAGGGTGTAGTCCAGTTGTAAGGGAAGGAGCTGTCCCACTTGTCCCATCCCAGGCCCCTCTAAAGGGGCAAGAGAAAGAAGCGGGACATGGAGTTCCTAGCAGAGCAGGCATTCTTTTCTATCAGAGTTCTGCAGATACAGTTGCTGCTCGCAGCATGGTGGGGATATCTGGTATCCCTTTCCTTCCTTTGAGGGGATCCTTGTACAACACTGACCACTTCACGCTGTCCATTTTGGAGCCCTAGATGAAGTGAAAGACTGTTCTTGTGATGGTCTTGCAGACCCCAGCAAGAGCTGGCCAGGCTTAAGCCATGACGGGAAGGAGAACGGGAATGGGACGGATCTCATGCAGAACGGGAAGGATCTCGTTGCGCAGCACCAGTGCTTTCCCTTCGATGGTAAGGTCTCTGAGGCTCCACAGTCCCAGTTTTTGTTAAACTGTCGCAAGTCTTTCCTCCCAACACTTCAGGGCCGCATTATCTTCACCAAACCAGACACCCAAGATCTTGATAAAGTCTGACTTGATTGTGAAGGGGAATGCAGCAGGGGATGACAGATACCAATGCCCAAAGAGCATTGCTTCTGACTTACCGCAGATGACTTTTGCCCCTGAAGCTCGGCCAAAGTTTTCGCTTTGTCCAGACAAGTGCCTTCACTGAGCGCTGCTCAGCTCAGAACACGGTGACATCGTCCATGTAGAGCGAACACTTGGCTTCTTGTTGGTCAGGGCCCGGTGCGGTGATCCCTCTGATCTCTGGATTCTGTCTGATGCACGTCGCAAAGAGCTCTATACAACAAACAAAAAGAAGAGGTGAGAGAGAGCAGTATGATACAAACTAATAGGCCACATACTTATGGAAGTCGCCTATCAATATTAACTGAGGATCCGGTTCATATACTTAAACCTCAATAATAAAACACTAGACTTATATTGAAGAGGCGAATCTGAAAACCATGCAGATAGAATATATATTCTTTTCTAATTATCTGAGTAAAATAGGTAAAGGAATTCTGGGTTATATGGAGAAAAGTAAACATATGACCCATAGTTTAACAGTTAAATAAATTACTTACATCTATCTGAGAGGATATTAAGTTCTCATTTACCTGACAACCTCTGAATGACTGACTGCTGTAGTCTCCTGTTTACTAATCAGCCTTTCATCTGTGGTGATGTCACAATTGGAAGACTCTTGTGCTAAGCCAGAGGAGGCCTGGCTTCTGCTCAGCCAGAGGAGGTGTGGCTTCTGCCCAGCCAGGGGAGGAGTAGCTTCTGCTCAGCCATTGGGTGTTTTTTTCCACCGACCATCATTACCAATAGAATTGACAAGAATTTGAAATGTTTATTGATAATGAAAGTGAACTGAAAATAACTAAGGTCCAAATCTACATGGTTGTAAACTGATTAATATTCACTTTAAGTTGCCTTATAAAATTGTTATAGAAAAGATTTATTACTAGAAACATGTGGTCCACTGCAGAGGCCACTGTCAGTTTTTGAGCATTTATGGCTCTTATTTTAAAGCTGTAAAGCCTCATCCGTTTGTGGAAATGAAGCACCTTGGTTTTGGATGGATACATGTAGATACAAGTGTAGTGGTTATTAAGGAAGGTAAGAATGGAAGACATTTACCTCTGAACTTTTTTGGTGCCGTTGGACAAAACAAGCCCTGCCCCATAATTTCCAGACTACGCCGCTATATGACCATATGTGGTCAAAACAACACCCCCTTTTGTAACTGTTTGGAGAAATTTTTTTTCCAGCTTGAAAGAAGACAATGTGGACACCGTGACTAATCTGGATTCCATTGCTCCAACAACAATAGGTAGTATTTTCCCTTAACCTTTACCCTCACGCCAGGAGTGGGCTGGCCATCTGGCCCTTCTGGCAAATGTCAGAGTGCTGTTTTATGGCTGAGCTGGTACCCAGAGTCGGAGTAAAGGGAATGAGACTTTAGCTTGTTGCTCAGGGGAGGCATGACAGCTGAGGAACAAGAAAAGAAGTCAAAGGACAGGACATGATCATATAAGCCTATCCCAGGGCTTTGGCTAAGCAGTCTGGAAGCCTGTGTGCTGCAAAGTTTACAGTATATGTTTCTTATTTCTACCGAGATCTCTGTGCCAGAAGGTTTCTTGGAGAGACCAGACAGACCGAAAGGGAGATTAAAAGCAGTAAAGGTATACTGTTGTATGTTTGTTTGCCAACACTGTTGCACTATAAGGTACTTTCTGGTTAGGGTTAGGCTCCAGAAGGGGAGGGCTAAGGTGATGCTGTGAGACAGAGAAGGTTAGGGTTAGGCTGTTAGGGTTAACGTTTGGCTGCGGGATGAGGATGGTTAGGGGATGGGTAGGGTTAGGCTGCTGAGATAAGAGAGTTAAGGTTTGGTTTCAGGAAGCGGACACTAACCTGTTGCTCTTCAGAGGCGGTACCTCTGCTGAGACGCTGCAAACTGCCTATAATTGATGGCAGTCGGTGCTTCATTGCAGCTTCTTTCGAAAGAGAGATCATCGAAACAGTGAGCTACACCCCCTGGAGATATCTTCAGTTTCTGATGAGTGACGGGGACCATTCTGCTAGAAATTACAGCCAGCAATGTATAGTAATAAAATGAAGTAAAAAAAAAAAATAAGTTATAGTTGGTGTTGAGGATAGCAAAGAGGTGGTTAAAACGGTAAAATTCTTTAAGCCCAATTATGAAGAAATAGTTTTATTGTAGGGACAATATAGGTTATTTTAAGACGAAATAAGGAGGGCCAAGGAACTTTATTATGTGGTATACATATACAGTAATATTGGTGGAAGGCACTCCTCAGAATGTTATTGGTTCTGAACAGAATGAACTTCAGTATAATATATAAACAGTGAATGGCACTCACTCTCGTATTATAAGCAATAAAAACAGAGACACTTTACACGCAATGCTGTTATCCAGTGTTTCAGTTTTTAATAAAACTTTCTTCACTGATGACCCTGAAGAAAGTTTTTTTTTTAAATCAAATAATTTTTTATTAAACTTTTCAGTGTCAGCAATACAAACATTACATCAGAAACAAATAGTACATATACTACCAGCGAATAATATATAGAGAATAAGCAGTGCACTAACATGAATTATACACTATATAGTCAGGTACATTCTCACCAAATTAAACAGATTGACATAGCAGCAACAGTACAATAATGCACAGGTCAACAAGGGCTACATACAGAAACGTAGCTTATACCCTCCCCAATTTACCCATCCAGTTATTATTGTTATGAAATCAAGTACTCTCTGCCAGGGAGCTTCCATAATGGACTGAGTTCAGCCAGTCATCCCACACTCTATGAAATTTCTGAAGAGTTCCTCTACTTTCATATAGAAATTGCTCATGAGTCAGAGATGTGTTCACTAGCCGGATCCAATCACCAACCAACGCAGGGGCAGAGGCGCACCAGGTCCTTGCAATGCAGACCCTAGCCCACATACACAGATACTTAACATATGTTTGCCTATACAGAGTAAAGTGATTCTCCAATCCCAAACCAAATAGACACCACCTAGGATCACTGCTCGGGAGAACCACCCCCGTGACTTCTATGCATCTAAGGACATCACTCCAAAACCCCTGTACCCTCGGGCAGGACCACAGTAAATGTATAAATTGAGCATATTGCTCCCCACACTTTGGACAGGCTCCGGAACCCGATGCCTTAAATTTACATAACCTAGCAGGTGTGAGGTATACCTGATGAATAATATAAATTTGTATCTGTTGGTATCTAATGTTAGCCGTCATCCCCTTAGAGCTACTTCCCTTAGAGCTACTCAGTACCTCATCCCAATCCTCCTCATCAAGGGAGCCCAGATCAGCCTCCCATTGCACACGAAGCCTAGTTAAAGAAGAGTCTGGTTTAGCCATGGTTAATGCAGAATAGATTTTAGAAATTACATGCTCCTCCCCGACATCAAGAATCAACAATCTGACCGGAGAGGGAGTTAGATTAGGAGGGGCTTGCTCAAATTGTGCTCTAAACATATGCTGAAGCTTAAAATAATCCAACCACATCGAGGCAGGCAGGGAGAATTCCTCCTGCAATTGTGAAAAGGGTTTCAGGGTGGAGTCTCGCATGATTTGGTGAAAGGAATCCACCTCCCTCCTATGCCAAACCCCGGAGCCCTCAAAGTGCCTAATGACAGGGAAACTGGAGTTATGCCAAAGCGGAGCTGCAGGGTCCACCCCCTCTCCTTTGAATAAAACATGTGCCCACCTCCATACCCTCTGTGCCTGCAGGATAATAGGCGCAGAATTACGTGGATATGAGCCTGCCAGTAAAGCCTGCGAGGGCGTATGGCCAAACCCAGCCTGCTCAACCAAAGTCCAATGCAGGTCACCGTGGGGGGAGTCAATAACCCAATCTCTCAAGTGGGATAGCTGAGCAGCATAATAATAGAACAGAAGATCAGGCAGACCCATACCTGCCCTCTCTCTAGGCCTACAAAGATTTTCCCTTCTAATTCTGACCCGTTTATTCCCCCACACAAAGGAAACGAACAATGAGTGTAATTTCCGAAATATTCCAAGTTTTATTGGGACTGGGGACTGAAGAAGTACATAGAGTAATTTGGGCTGGACAATCATTTTCAGGAGATTAACCCGACCCATTACAGTAAGGGGCAGACCACTCCATACCTTCATCCTGACTTCCAACTTAGCAATAAGGGGTGTCAAATTAAGGGAGGAGAACTCACACATATCATTAGATATCAGAATACCTAGGTATTTAAACTGGGAGGTCCAGTTTAGAGGACAGGCCGCTAAAGGGGATATCGGGACCTCACCACTCATGGGCATTAAATAGGATTTACCCCAGTTAATCAGGAGACCCGAGAATATCCCAAACCTATTTACCAAATGAAGTAAAGCCACAATAGATCCCTGAGTGTCCGCTAGAAACAGCAAAAGATCATCCGCGTAGAGGGCAACCTTTTCCTCCACCTCCCCTACAACAATTCCCTTAACCAAAGGCTGAGTTCGTATAGCACAGGCAAGGGGCTCGATTGCCAGCGCAAACAGGGTCGGGGACAGAGGACACCCCTGCCTTGTACCTCTACCTAGTTCAAAACTGTCAGAAATAAACCCATTAATAGAAACTCTGGCCAAAGGAGCAGAGTAAAGCACCTTGACCCAATTAATGAACTGACTACCCATCCCCATCCTCTCCATTACTGCCCATAAATAACGCCATTCGACCGAGTCAAATGCCTTTGCAGCATCCAGAGAGGCCACCGCCTCCTCCGACCCCTCCGAATGCCGCAACTGTAAATGGGTGAACAGTCGTCTCAAGTTGATGGAAGTGGACTTTCTGGGCATAAAGCCCGTCTGGTCAGGGTGAATCAGTTCCTCCACCACCTGAATCAATCTAGAGGCAAGAACTTTAGCAAAAATCTTAACGTCCGTTGTGAGGAGGGAGATAGGCCTATATGAGTCTACAGCAAGCGGGTCCTTCCCTGGTTTTAATATCACGATAATAAGGGCCTCCCGCATAGACTCAGGTAGGGAACCGCCCTCCTGAAATTGCCGAAATAGATCATACAATCTAGGGAGAAAGAAATCCCTCCGAGATTTATATACCTCAATAGGAATTCCATCAAGACCAGGAGCCTTTTTGGTGGGAAATGAGTTGACTGCGGTCTCTATTTCGTCAATCTCTATAGGGGAATTTAGCAAAGAGCAACTATCCTCAGAGAGTTTGGGCAAAGGAATATTATTTAAATAATCAGCAAGATCATCTGAACTATAAGATACCTTTGAAGCGTATACCAATTTAAAATGATCTAAGAAAACTTGCGCTATAGCGGGAACTGTACGCTGTATCTCACCCACCCCATCTCCTATGGCCGTGATCACCGTAGTAGATCGATCATCTCTGGCGAGATACGCCAGATACCCACCACACCGGTCAGACTGACTATACCAGGAATGGGAGGAAAAAAGGAGTTTCCGTTTGGATTTTGCCAGTAAATAATCAGTATAGGCTTGATGACAACATAACCAAGCTACTCTATCTGATGCAAGCCGGGTTTGTAAATAGGTAGACTCTAAAGCCAAGCTCCTACTCTGAAGATTAGATTCCTGTTCCCTAGAGGCCTTCTTAAATTTAACAATCTGGGCAATATAGGAACCTCGCAAGTAAGCCTTAAAGGCATCCCAGACTATAAAAGGGGGGCTATGTTCACTATTAGTGTCAAAATACAGCTGCCACTCATCTATCTTAGGAGAGTCCTGCCCTAACAAAGTTAACCAAAAGGGGTTGAGCTTCCAGAAACTCGCCCCTCTAGGCAGGTTCAGGTCCCAAGAAATTTGAACAGGGGTATGGTCAGATATACCACGGGGGAGGTAGTCCACATCCACAACAGACATTAAATGAGTTTGGGAAACTAACGCCAAATCAATCCTGGAGAAAGCACGATGCGAGGAGGAGAAGCATGAAAACTTAGAAGCAATAGGATTTCTCTGCCTCCACACATCAACCAGCCCCAGCTCATCCAGCAATGCCGTTAATCTAGGAGATGAATAACCACTCCTCTCACCACTCTCCCGCCATCGATCTAAAAGGGGATTTAGCACCATATTAAAATCACCCACACATATCAAGGGGGGAGCGGGATCCAATGATACAAAGTCAATTAAATGTCGAAGAATTTCAGGAGAGAAAGGAGGTGGTATATATACAGCAGCTATAATCAGAGGGGAGGAGTAGAATAGAGCATGCACAAATATATACCGGCCTTGAGGATCTGTTCTAATTCTTTCCAAGTGAAACCCAACCCTCTTGTGAAT
>WWET01001162.1:284511-297676 GCA_011038615.1 Limnodynastes dumerilii
GGGCTGGAGATACATGATGGGAGTATTGAGAAGGGCTGGTGGCACATTATGGGAGTACTGGGGGGGCTGGTGGCATATGATGGGAGTTTTGGGGAGGGCTGGTGGCATATAATGTAAGTACTGTGGGACTGGCATAAAGGACAAGGGCGCAAATTTATTTTCTGCAGGTGGGCAGCAGACATGCTAGCACCGGCCCTGCATGGGAAGGTGAGGTGCATTTCTACATTACAGAGGTTCCACATTAAAGAGATAAGTACATTTATTCTTATTACTTATATATACTCATATTTAGGTTGTATACATTACATTACATTGTATTAGCCAATATTTTATGCTTCTATGTTCCTGAGAGAGAAAAAGAGAACATAGAAGTACAGACTAACAGCTGTTTGCTTCATATTTCAGAGGAAAATGCTGCAAGTCTTGTAGGATTGTAGCAATGACCAGACCAATCCCACTGTAATATAATTTCTATTAATAATACTTCAAGATGCTCTTACCTCCTCTGGTTTAGATGTTATATTATGAAATTCATTCTCAGTGCATAATGTGATTCCATTAACTTTAAGAAAATAAAAAGAAAGAAGCATGTCAAATTATTATAATTTGATAATATACAATACACATGATAATTATTATTTATTACCCTAATGAGCTGTTTAACCCCAGACAAATGTGGCCCTTATTTTAACTGTGTTTGATTTGTCTGGAGGTTAAGCTGGGTACATTTAGAATAATGTTGCAAGAGTGTGTACGCTGCTAAGAATATTTAGTTTTATGAGCGTCTTAAAAATGACAATCCTAGTTTTAAGTTGTTGGAGAAATGTAATAGTGTGTACACTCATACGAGCGTCCGCGCAACTTTTTCTTACTAGAGTTCATTGGCAAAAGCCGCTTTTGTAGTCGTGTGTAATTACTTCCGTAATTTTATGCTCTGCCTCCTACGTAATTAATAGTGAGTGACGTAATCACATGGGGCCTGATCCACACCTACGCTCGGATGCGGTTTTACGTTAGCGTAAAAACGGCCATTTGTACTTACTGCGCATGCGTGAGGCAGATGATACGCTCATGTTACGGTCTGAAAATCTTTGCGTATGGGCCTTAATCGTAACTGCTCCGTATTACCGATCATGGGGGCGTGTCTGCCATACGAAAGCCGTAACCACGCACCGAGGACGGGGTTGAGGCATTTAAATCATACAGTATGGGTGTTAATACACAATGAACGTACGCACGGCTGCGGGAACGAACACAAAAGTTAGGGTAGGGTTTGCCGAGCGTATGGAAGCTAAACTAGGTACGAGCAAGGGGAGTACGATGGTATTTCCTATTTGTGGCGCTGCTGGTGACGTCACTTGTTGTTTGGCTCATCCCAGTGTTCAGATCAGCATCTCAGATCGGCTGTTTAATTGGTATAGTGTCTATGCGTGAATTGGCATTGTCATTGTCAGTGAAGACAGCCATCACATCTGGTGGAAGATTGCATAGGTAGATGTGTGCCCAGCTTTACTCAGAGTGCACTATCTATTTAAATAGACATTCTCTGAAAAGAAAGGTTTTATATGATACAGGCAACTGCTACTCAAAGGGAATAAATGATGCACTTAAGTCATGATACTATCTACAGCACTTATAGAGCATGTTCCTTGTTCCTCTGACTTTCCCCGTTCTGAGTCAATGACTACTGTCTGTTCTTCCACCTGTCTTTAGCTTGTCACAGGATTGAAAGATTATCCCCAGCGCTTGTTCACACATCTAACTTGCTGGAAGCTCAGTGCCCTCAAGCATGCCACTGCACAAGTCTATACAACCTTCTCCAAAAAGCCCTATTCATATCTATATATACAGTATAAGGTAATGTGGGGATGATTCCGAATTAGGAGCAACAAGAAAAACAAGGAGCAGCGTAGAGTTGCTCTAGGAAACATCTTCTCTTAACTTTCATAATTTTTGTACATTTTTGCACATTTAGCTCCCATTGCGGTTCAGTATGGCTTTACCCAGGTGCATATTTGCAGCTTTTTGTGTTGTTGTTCCTAACTCTGAATCAGTCCCTGTAGTTATACTACTTTAGTCTTACCCTTTCTGTGTACCTGTGCTGTGTGACTTCCCTATCACAGGCAAGTCTGCATATATGTGAGCTATGCCACCTACTTCTTTTGTAAATACAATGTGTGTCCTAGAATTTTGTGCTGAAAATGTATGTGTGCGATGTGGAAGTAGATGTGTAATCTGCTACATCAACCTCTATAACACAATCATTTTCATCCAAAATCCTCCATCAACTGACTGAATCATTTACTAACAAGCTCACCCATACACAACAGTTTCACATCAAGCAGAACACAAACCAAAACACACATGATCAATAACAACCCAACAGAGATAATAAACTTACACACTTATATGAGTTAACCACCAAGTAAAGCACACAGAAAATGATGCTGCACTGGAAATTAGAGTTGAGATTAGCCACAATCTACCTAAACCTAAAATTGCCATTTAAAAATAAAGGGCTGGATCAAGACCTAAATAAGTCAGACTTGCGTAAGTCCCCTGACAAGTAACATTGGTGCACACACGCACAGGATCTTACACTAACATTACTTCTACAGCATGAGATTCGAGGCAATGGATGGCCCTTCACTTCCACATGTCTAATCCCTGCTATAGAGACGGGGATAGGCATGCTAATGAAGGGCCAGGGAACAGCATTTCCACACAGATCTGTGTCCAGTAGGAGAAGTAAAGGTAGAGTTCTGGACACGTATACATGAGAGAGGGGAGTGAGGGGCGTCCATGCCGATTTTCAGACCTTAGCGCATACGGAAAGTGTGCAGGGTCCTGGATCCAGTCCAAAGTTATTATTTCATTAAAATGTTATAATTTGTTATATTCAAATTAAGTTTCTGCTTCCCTGGCTCCCTAAATGCTAAAGAAACGAATTTGCACCTCTTCATTGCAAATTCTAAATCAGTGCTCAACACAGCAGGATCATCCAGCAGGTGACCGCCCAGGACTCTCTCAGAGGAATGATCAGTAAGTGTAAGACATTAGGTAAAACTTACACATTTACCAACATATTTGTCACAAAAATATGTGAATGCTCAATCACTGCATACAGGTTCAATTGTAAGGAACAGGAAGCACATATCACAGGAATAAGAGATGTGACTTGTAAAGCCGGCCATACACTAGAGCGATTATCAGCCCGATCTCCCAATTATTGGTGATTGATAAATTATCTCTGTAGTGTGTGGTGCCGAATTTTCTCCGAAAAGCACAATAATCTTCCCAAAAAGCCTGGCAGCAGATAATCGCATCTTTCGGAATTCCCGATTGATTATCGTTTATCATGACTAAAATAGTGCGGTGTGTGGTCATTTTAATAAATGTACAGTTGTGCATATATAGATCACATTATTGCTTCAGTCGCTCAATAACTATTTCACTGACTGGGTGACTTTTACTGGAATTACCTCTTTGTGTGGGTGGTTCTTTATTCTCTTCTTCTGTTGGCAGTGGAAGCTGAGAAGGTTCTGCAACACAAGAATTATTATTATAATTATCATTATATATGTTATTGGTTATCATTTTTAAAGTATTTCTAAAGTATAAATGAATATATTCTTTGCCCCTAAAGAAGTCTGGGAAGGTGTATACACATCTGAGGACGAAACGTGTTGGGTCATCATTATTATTACTATCCTACAAGATTGCAGCTTTTATATACTGCAGTTGTGAAATGTGCACTGTGCTTAGGAGGAAGACTGTGTGAACAGAAAACTCCTGCCAATGAATTGTGAGGACATCTGACTGGCTTCTCCTATGCAGGAATAGATGCTGTCTACATGCAGATAACAACTTTCCTGTGCAGCTATTTAAAGTCATTGCTATATACTGCTGTTATTGTGGTAAGCGTATTTTATAACATATAAAGTGATGTTTTAATATTGCACCATGCTCTGGTGATATTCCTTTGTTTCATCACATGGTTTCATCTTATATCTGGATAACCAGCAAAGACACTTTACTACAGGCTCATTGACAAGTTTATTCTTGGTACACATATATTATATAGATATTTGGCAGCATTATTACACTATGACATTAGTTTTGTGTTTTTCTCTTTTGTCTGTGGTCAAGGAGGGCTCTCATGTTCATGCTGTTTCAAACTTTTATTTTTACCATAAAATATAGCCAATGTTCCGGTCTCTCTCTCTTATCCTCTTATCTCCTATTCTTATCCTTGGGGTAGCGGCCAATCCCACTTCACATCATGCCTATGCTTTCTGTCCCTACTTCCTTATTTTCACACCTTAAATAATGTAAGGCAAACAATAAATAAAAACATTAAAATATAAATATACCGGTACTTTATTTATTTTATATTTATATTTAGTAGCAGGAAGAGAGAAGTAGTGATGCCCCTTTATAGATCGTTGGTACGACCTCACCTAGAATACTGTGTTCATTTCTGGAGGCCATGGGCCTGATTCAGAGATCCGTCGGCGATGGGATCGCAAATCTACGCATCTAAGTGGCAGGTCGGAGCAGGTTACATTCCACTGAATAAACAGTCACTCCCCTTGCAAACAGAGAGCATGTATAGCTTGGAGCAGAGAAGGAAGAGGGGGGACATGATAGCAGCTTTAAAATACATCAAGGGTTGTGACCGGCTAGAGGAAGGTGGCATTTTTCAAAGCAAGAGGTGTAATAGAACACGAGGGCATGGATATAAACTGGAGGGTGGTAGATTCAAAGGAAATGTGTGGAAAAATTACTTCACTGAAAGGGTGATAAATAAGAGGAATAGCCTCTCATCTGAGGTGGTTGAGGCTTACAAGGTAGAACAGTTTAAACATGCTTGGGATAAATATAAGGATATCCTAAATCTCAAACTAAATAAAGGGGAAATAGGGACTATGGTCTATACAGTTTTAAATAAACAACACAGAACTACATTAACTAATAATGAAAAAAGTGGATGGCTGACAATAGGCCAGGATTATTACAGGGAAATACTTTATAATGATTATTATGGCGCTATTTAGCGATATTAAGCACTATATAATCTTACATGGTATATTATGTACCATTTTATTAAATAAAATATATGCTAAATTAATATGACCAAATACAAACAACAAGGAAGCCAAATCAAAATCTGCTTATTAAAAGAATGTCTTATAGCTGGCTAAGGTCACTTGGGGCGCATAACACCTTAAATCGTCTCAACAACATGAAACCCATATATAGCCATATTGCACGATTATAACAATGTTGCAAAAAGCACCTTGAAAAAGTCATACATTGGCGAAACACATGTCGGGCAAGTCAGCTGTGCGGTTCCTGCTCGTGTGCACCGGAGGACCCGCTCTGTTATACCCATCTGCCTATGCCGTTTTTGCTAAGTATTGCAATGTTTATGTCCCTGTCCTGTGCAGATTAGTGAGGGAGGGATTAGTATACTGCCCGGAAGGGATAGTTTGACTGCCTATATTATTAGCTTAGTTTAGCTTTCCCCTCATTTGTTTATACTTAGCAATGCTTTTTGCAACATTGTTATAATCGTGCAATATGGCTATATATGGGTTTCATGTTGTTGAGATGATTCTGTCTCATTAAACATATTTGAAAAAGACATGTGTGACATGCTGAATATTTTAATATGATTGTCAGAAATAAAAACTTTTTTTTAGCTATTTAGTAGTTTTGGTGTAGTCTACAGCTTTGTTTAAGGTGTTATGCGCCCCAAGTGACCTTAGCCAGCTATAAGACATAGTCCTTTTAATAAGCAGATTTTGATTTGGCTTCCTTGTTGTTTGTATTTGATCTAAGTTTTTTGGTCACATATTGGGCAGCATCCTTAATTAAGATCTTGACTTTATGTTTAATTATAATCTGTTTATATGAGTGCAGTCTTACTTCTGCTTAATATGACATTGATTACCTGCTACATTAGTAGTCTATCTATATTTCTTATTTAATCTTGACACATGAATTAATGAGCAGTGTCTTTATAATTGGGAAACAAACAAAAAAACACCTACCTGTTAACCCCAGTGTTTGACTAAACATGGGGTCTCGTATTACCAGTTGCTGGATAAATATGTTACAGGAAGGATCTCCTTTTTTTCGAACCATATCAACCAGTTCACGCCATTTGTCACTACGCTTAGTGTTTCCTTCTGTAATTGTTTCCACTTCTGCCCAATTGAGTATTTTCTTTTTATGTAAGTCATCTACCAATCCATTTAGAATTAGAAGGCTGCAGCGGTTCACAAACTCTG
Source organism: Limnodynastes dumerilii (assembly GCA_011038615.1). NCBI lineage: Eukaryota > Metazoa > Chordata > Amphibia > Anura > Limnodynastidae > Limnodynastes > Limnodynastes dumerilii. The sequence continues at coordinate 290,808 of WWET01001162.1, forward strand.
TGCGCAACTCAAGAAGTTTATCTGAAAAACCATAGTGCAAAATAGATTGTGAGGTAAAACAAGGAGAAAACAGTGATGCCCTTCAAGAAAAACCTTGAGAATGACTTAGTGCTATGTAAAATAGTGCATAATCAATATTTCTCCAGATAATCAGATAATGAAGGTAAACATAGGGCAGGGGTGTCAAACACAAGGCCCGCGGGCCAAATCCGGCCCGCCAGACCTCGTCTGATGGCCCGCGGTGCCGCCGCCAGCCCTGGGCTGGGCACTATAAAAGGGGGCACATGGCTGGGCACTATAAAAGGGGGCACATGGCTGGGCACTATAAAAGGGGGCACATGGCTGGGCACTATAAAAGGGGGCACATGGCTGGGCACTATAAAAGGGGGCACATGGCTGGGCACTATAAAAGGGGGCACATGGCTGGGCACTATAAAAGGGGGCACATGGCTGGGCACTATAAAAGGGGGCACATGGCTGGGCACTATAAAAGGGGGCACATGGCTGGGCACTATAAAAGGGGGCACATGGCTGGGCACTATAAAAGGGGGCACATGGCTGGGCACTATAAAAGGGGGCACATGGCTGGGCACTATAAAAGGGGGCACATGGCTGGGCACTATAAAAGGGGGCACATGGCTGGGCACTATAAAAGGGGGCACATGGCTGGGCACTATAAAAGGGGGCACATGGCTGGGCACTATAAAAGGGGGCACATGGCTGGGCACTATAAAAGGGGGCACATGGCTGGGCACTATAAAAGGGGGCACATGGCTGGGCACTATAAAAGGGGGCACATGGCTGGGCACTATAAAAGGGGGCACATGGCTGGGCACTATAAAAGGGGGCACATGGCTGGGCACTATAAAAGGGGGCACATGGCTGGGCACTATAAAAGGGGGCACATGGCTGGGCACTATAAAAGGGGGCACATGGCTGGGCACTATAAAAGGGGGCACATGGCTGGGCACTATAAAAGGGGGCACATGGCTGGGCACTATAAAAGGGGGCACATGGCTGGGCACTATAAAAGGGGGCACATGGCTGGGCACTATAAAAGGGGGCACATGGCTGGGCACTATAAAAGGGGGCACATGGCTGGGCACTATAAAAGGGGGCACATGGCTGGGCACTATAAAAGGGGGCACATGGCTGGGCACTATAAAAGGGGGCACATGGCTGGGCACTATAAAAGGGGGCACATGGCTGGGCACTATAAAAGGGGGCACATGGCTGGGCACTATAAAAGGGGGCACATGGCTGGGCACTATAAAAGGGGGCACATGGCTGGGCACTATAAAAGGGGGCACATGGCTGGGCACTATAAAAGGGGGCACATGGCTGGGCACTATAAAAGGGGGCACATGGCTGGGCACTATAAAAGGGGGCACATGGCTGGGCACTATAAAAGGGGGCACATGGCTGGGCACTATAAAAGGGGGCACATGGCTGGGCACATAGAGTGGACACATAGACCTACAGATACAACCGGCCCTTTGATGGGGACCAAACTGCTGATGCGGCCCCCGATGAATTTGAGTTTGACACCCCTGACATAGGGTATCCCTCATTCTGAGAGACAATAAAGTGTGAATATCAGATATTGTTGATCTATGTCACGGTCATTCTTTAAATAAACTTCCAAACTCTTTTAAATTCAAGAAGTTGGCTCTAGAAATTTAGCTTTACTGAAAGTAGGAGAAACCAGTTTAAAGATGGTTGTAGATACTCACTAAGCATTCCAAGGTCTCAAATATTAGAATCTCAAATACTGAAATATGATGGATTGTGCATTTTAGTTTTGTGTGTCCCTTCACTTAAACAAATTTATTTTGCAACACTTTATATTGATATTAATAAGAACTCCAAAATGTTTCAAGATTTTACAAACTACAAGCAATCATTGTGACAAAGAATTTTCTATCCTTTCAAATATCTTAATCTGGTTCATAGACAACTATCAGACAGAAGTCACATTGCCTAGGCATGAGATCAACCCGAGTTTCACTGTATAGGTAACTCTTGTGTACATAAAACCCTAGTTGCAGACTCTTGCAGAATGTCCAGGAGACTCACGAAATTCAGACTTTGCTCCTGGAATCCCAGGAGAGCTGACAAATCTCCTGCATTTTAGCTTGATGATGTGATTTAATGCAAATCACTGCCTCAAGTCCTACCCCTGCCTATTGTGATCCATAGTGTTTCAAAGGAAGGGCAGGGGTTAATAACGTAGGGCCAGATCCAGACCTACGTTCCCATTACGTTTCATCACTTGGCGTATTTTCTATGCACTCCTCTAGGCGTTCCACTGACTTGTACGTACTTTGGCCGTTTTACACTTCCCAAACCCTATCTTAACCTTTCAAAGAGTAACTATTGACATGCATAAAGGCTACACGCCCATACTGTACCATTTAAATGCCTCACCCCGCCTCCGAAGCGCAATTACGGGTGTCGTATGGCTGTCACGCCCCTTCGTTCTTAGTTATGTTATTGATACGAGGCAGGTACGTACGTTCAGAGTTACGTGGTGTAACATCTGCCGCGTGCAGTACATAGTGTTTTTACGTCAGCGGCTAGCGGAAATACGCTAGTGTCCTTAGTTCTGGATCTACCCAGTAATTTGTATCATCAGGCCACGATCTATGCAGTAACAATGCTTTCTAGTTTTATTTTACTTTATCTCAGATTGTAATAGGTGACCTCAATCCAGATAGCAGAAAATGCCCCCTTATGCACAATCCAGGTTTCTGCACTGAGCCCAATGTTAAAGTAGGGTGAGCCTGGCATAACTACCGTATGAGCGGGGGGAGTGGCCTTTCCCTCACCTGTACAGATCTTAGGATACAGCAAAGATCTGGCATGAGAACTCCAACCACACTGGTTATGGAGGTCTATATGCAGTCTAGAATCACAAAGAAGGTTTACATCCTGGGTCATCTCCTTTCACACTGTGTTCACACCGTGTCTTCCTTGCAGCATGGTCTTATCATATTGTTACCTTGTTAAAGTGTATCAGATCAGGTCATATTCTTGGCCCTACTACTTTTCCAGTCATAGCATTCTGGCTGGTGTTATTACTGTAGTTTAGCATTCGGCCTGTGTTTCTCATGTTCCATTATGTGCCTGGATACCGTGCTCATATATCCCTGCTGCAATAATCTCACCTATATTCTGCTATCAACATTCCACATGTTTCCAGTATCCCTGGTTTCCAGTATTTTGTCTGCATTACCTGGATATATGCCTTATACCTCATTCATCAGAAACAATATTTTATCTGAATATTATTATTATTATTAACATTAATTTAGTATCTGCAGCGCTGTATTATGCAAATCAACACTCAACCCTTACTGCATCTGTCTCAGATTCCTTAGTAATCTCTGCATTTACCATGCCATACCATTTCCCAAGCCAGGATATCGCAATCCTTCTAACTGGACCTTGCTCTCATTCTTCAGCTCCTTTGTTTCATTTATAGATGGCAGCATCTACAGGGTGTTTAACCAGAACCCATTTAGCAAATTGTCAGTCCTGATAGAGAAAAGCAGGGTACACACTGGAGGGTTATTATGTGCTAATCACATAATAATTGTCGGTTGATTTTAGGGAGCTCCTAATTTCAACAATGTCCTAATGTCTGCTGTATTCTTTATTTTGTATGCTGACCCCACCTGTTGCAGGATCATTGCAGGAAGGGCTTATGGGAAAATGATTAAACAATCTAGCGGGGAATTGCTTCAGTGTGGACAGTACCTAGATCAAGTGAAGATTCGTGAGTGTTTACATTAACAATCGTCACATGAGACCGGACCTGTGTGTATTCTGGAGGCCAGGCAGTCCTTACAGAAGAGGCGAGAGAACCCCCCCTGCCACCCCCTCTCTCATGCAGACTTATATGCACTTATTTATGCTGCCATAAGGCTACCTTAAGTCTCCCATGCGGGTCAGCGAGCCCTACAACCGCTGATCCACACTGAAGTCTTTAAGCCAGCCCACACTGTATAAGTTAAATGCCCCCACCCCCCACCCATCTTGCTGAGTTTAGGCGAGCGGAGAGGATAGGTCTCCCTGTTGGATGGATCTCTTAGCGTATGGATATAAGTTCCATACGCCAGGAGATATGTAGCGTAACATCTGGCATGTACATGTGCAGATGTTACAGTGCAAGAGGCTGGCGTAAGTGGCCTAACCTGCAGAGGTCTGGATCCAGTCCATTGTTACAAAAATACAAGGGTGTGCCCTGCTTAAATCTGGTTGATTTACCTGGGTCATTGCCTGTGAATCAGGCCCTATGTGTTACTAGGAATGGGGGGACTTGATGACATGATTTTCATTATCAAGCCCCACCCACCCCCAGGGCCAGATTAACAATGGGGCTAATGGGACTACAGCCCCAGGCCTCCATCTGAAAATAGGCCCCCACATACTGCAGATCTCCACTGCTGTGCATTAGGATGAATGTCAGGGGCGGACATCCTCCTCCAAAGCATACAATATAGTTTGGGCCCTTGATCCTTTTCAGCCCCAGGCCCACATGGCACTCAATCCGGCCCTGCCCACCCCCAGGAACACTTTGAATTGCAGTAGTGCTTGAAAGGGCGGGACTTAAGGACACAATTTGCATAAATCGCATGATTAAGCCCTGACACCAAACCGGCATCTATTTCTTCCCTCCAAGATCTCCCTGAGGGAAAAGATAGAAAATAGGCAACTCTGTGTATATGTAAACACTTCAATATGAATATGAGGGAAAGTTCATTATAGTGAAGAAGTTGCCATTAATATTATGTAATGTGTAATTAAATCAGGAGAAACAGCAGAACTGCAAGGCAGGCACATAAAACTATTATACAAAGGGGAGAGTTGGAGGAAGAGAGCAAGTAAGATCCTATTGCAGTAGCCATAATAATAAAGTGTAATATACAGATTTCTTATTGTACTACAGAACTCCATACTTTACCAGTCATAGCTGCCACTTGCAGAGTCTTGAGTCAGTAGACTTTCAGGAAATACTGAGCGTGTATAACCTCTTCACAATGGTTTCTGTTTGCTGTCCCACTAAGATGGGCGTGAGCTTGTATCATATTACACAAGCTTTCACTTTAACCATACTTCCTGGTTTACATCAACTACACATATACTAACACACAATCCTACGTCCCTGTGACACTTGTATTTCGTTGTCTACATAAAAAACTAGATTATACGTGCAGGTGGGTAACTAAAATGCTAAAGTATGATGGATAGTGCATTTTTGTTTTTTTGAATAAACTTTTTATTAATTTTTATACATTAACAGCAGTTCAAGTACAAAACAAAAGAAAAAAAATACCATGCATTCATACGAGATATGTCAATAGAGAGATAACATGACATAATGGATATCAACAATCTCACAATAATATAAATACAGCAAGTACACAAGGTCTTCTGATACATGAGTTGCGAATGAATGGAATATAGAACAGAAACTCTAAAATTACAAAAAGAAAGTAAACAAACAAGTAAAACAGATAACTTCACAATAAATGTCTGCTCTGCCTGATATTCTGTATCACTGGTTGTTTTGTTCTTTTCCAGTGAAAAGTCAAAGGTACCTACATGACTTTCCATCTCTCTGTCGTGATAACAGTCTTCCCACATTTGCAAGAGTTAGGTGTCCTCCTAACATTCCCAAACCCCTCATCTTTCATGGCACCATTTCCCCCCCTTGGGCAAGCATCTCAGATTCCACACTGCGGCACAAATACCATGTGGTATTTTCAAAGAGTTTATATATGTGGTCTTTCTTATGAGCTGGTAGATAGTCAATAAATGGCTCCCACTTTTTATTAAATTTGTGTATACCTTTATCTATGTTTGGGATGGTAGCTCTACGTTCCATGTATAGTAAGTCTAGTAAAGCGACCATTACCTGTTCCACCGAGGGAGAACTGGGTTTAATTCAGTGTTGAAGTATAATTTGCTTAGATACAGTTACTATAACTGTCAATAAAGGTATAGCAGTTTGTACTCCTGAAATACCCTTCCAATTAGTGAAATCTGCCCATAATAATGCATATGGATCGAGAGTAATTTGTATCTTTAGGATAGAGTTAATAAGCCCCATAATTTTAAACCAGAATTTTCTTATTTTCCCACACTCCCATAGGTTGTGGGCAAAGGTCGCTCTACTTGCATGGCATTTTGGACAGCTACCAGATTCCCCCTGGACCATATGGCTCCGTTGTGCCTGGGAAATGTACACTTTGTTTATAACTTTCAAATGGACTTCTTGCAATTGAGTTGACCCTAGAGCCTTCATTGACTTGTCATAATGTTTACAAAGGTTCTCTGTGGAAGCCAAGGAGGGAATGTCTCTGGCCCATGAAGAACCAACCGAGGCCCATGTTTTGTTTACTCCTAATTCCAATACCACCGTGTAAAGGTGTCGAATATGATAACGATGCGTGGAAAGAAACCCCAACAGAGTCCCCAAATGGTTATTGGCCTGTTGAGAATTATTCCGTAATGGCGTAATGCCTGGCCTGCAACCAACCGAGTGTTTTGTTTACTCCTAATTCCAATACCACCGTGTAAAGGTGTCGAATATGATAACGATGTGTGGAAAGAAACTCCAACACAACAGCCAAATGATTATTGGCCTGTTGAGAGTTATTCTGTACCGAAATGGCGTAATGCCTGGCCTGCAGATACATGTAAAATTGTGAATGCGGGAGAGAATTTCTCCCTTAACTGCTGAAAAGTTAAAATCCTTCCCCCAGGGTCGAAAACATCCCGCACTGCCATGATCCCCTTTCTCCAGGTTTTGTAGGTTTTATTGTGTAGGGATGGTTCAAAGTTTGGGTTGCTCCAAAAAGTAT
>WWET01001162.1:298210-309287 GCA_011038615.1 Limnodynastes dumerilii
ATGCTTGGGCTTGCAATGATATGAGCTATACCAGTTAATGGAAGAACCTCCGATTTCTGGAAGTTCACCTTATATCCTGCAAAATTGCTGAATTCCGCTATCAAACGCAGTATACAGGGAATGGATCTCTCCGGACGCTCAATAAATAAAAGCATGTCGTCCGCAAAAAGGCCCAATTTTACCTCTAGTCTGCCCACCTGAATCCCATGAAACCCCTGATCCTGGCGAAGGGCTATCGCCAATGGTTCCAGTGCCAGGGCGAATAGAAGCAGAGACAAGGGGCGACCTTGTCTTGTCCCTCTCTGGATTTGGAAATGAGAAAAGAGAATCCCATTACTTCCAATTTGGGTATAAGGGTTGGTGTATAACGTAGAAAGTATATCACAAGTTCTGAGAGAACCCAAACCTATTCAAGGTTTCCAGGAGATGGTCCCAGGTGACCATATCGAATGCCTTTTCGGCATCTAGGGAGAGGACCAGACGTGGCCTGTCATCTCCCAGAATTTCTAACTGTTGTAAAACTGCCAGAACCTTCCTTATGTTGAGGACAGAGTTCCTGCCCCAGATGAACCCCGTCTGGTCCTCATGGATCACTCCCGGAAGAATATGCTTGAGCCTCTCCGCCAGGATCTTGGTGAAAATCTTATAGTCGATATATCGGCCTATATGAACCGGGCGAAGTTAGGTCCCTTCCCTGCTTAGGAATAACTTTGATTATCGCTGCATTAAAGTACGGTGGGATTTGCTTTTGGGTTAAAATGTGGTTATAAGTTTTTAAGGGTTTCCGATATCTCTTCGCACGATGTTATAAAAATCCCCACTGAAACCATCCGGTCCCGGGGCCTTCAGAGGTTTAAGATGTTTTATGGCAATCTGAACTTCCAATAGGGTAATAGGACTAACTAAAAATGCCGCCCTATCACTGGGAATTTGGGGTGTCTTTACTTTATTCCAAAAGTTTGTTTTATTCTGGACATCAATGGGTTGCTGCATATAAAGATCCTCGTAAAACTGTTTGAACACTTCAACAATATCTTTGCCCTTATGTACCAAGTTCCCCTCTTTGTCCCTTAGTACTGCTACTTGTGTGCTCCTTTTCCTTTCTTTCAAGAGGTTAGTTAACAGTTTTCCTGGCTTATTACCCCAAGTGAAAAAATTAAACTTTTTATGGGATAGATGTTTGTCTCCCATTCTATTTAAAACTGCCCCAAGTTGCACTTGCTTCAATTTAAGATCAATAGAATTAGAGGGGGTCGAGTTTTAAACAAATGCCTGAAATGATTCAGATAATCTCTGTTGTGTATCTATAAATTCTTTGTGTAATTGCTGGTAATGATTAGTGGTATAAGAAATGATCGCGCCTCTAATTACCGATTTAAACGTCTGCCAGAACAACTGGGGATCCTCTTTATGAACCTCGTTAGTAGATTGAAATGTGGCCCACTCTGCCTTCAAAAAGTTTCTAAAACTAATAGATGCAGATAAAGCAACAGGGAACCTCCACTGTCTTGGACCCTGTGGCCTGTGGCCCCAGTCCAGCTGTACCCATACCAAGGCGTGGTCCGATATAACCACTGGCTCTATCTCCGCCTTTGTTGTCAGTGGTATCAAGAAGTCCGATATTAGAATGTAATCAATTCGGGATAGGGTACCCCAAGCCGCAGAAAGACAGGAGTAAGAACGGGAGGTGGGATGTCTAGCGCGCCAGATATCTATGAGTTGTAAGTGCTGAGCAAATTGAGAAATTCCTAATTTTGGTAGTTTTCTTCATTCCCTTGCACCCGCTTGTCTATCTAAGACTGCAGAGGAAACCAAATTAAAGTCGCCCCCGACTACAACCGAGGCATCAGTATGACCAGCAAGCTTGCGAATGATATGCAAGAAAAAATCCTTGTTATATTTATTTGGGGCATAGATATTACAAATTACAAATCGTTTATCCTGGATGGAGATATCTAATATTTGGTAACGTCCTCCTTTGTCTACTAAATCAGAGTGTAAAGTGTACGGGATACTTCCCCTCAGTAAAAAGGCCACTCCTCTAGCCTTCGTGGAGAAGGGAGCAGAGGAGATAACTCTGTACCCCTGGGAATTCAATTTCCGCATTTCAACCTCTAGCAGGTGGGTTTCCTGAATCATTATAGCGTCTATTTTTTTTCTATTTAGGTATGCCAGAATCCGCTTCCTCTTAATGGGGGAGTGAATCCCTCCCACATTCCAAGAGCCAAGGGTCAGTCTAACCATGATGTGCAATGTGAGGGTGATATCTGTGTAGTGTCATACCCAAATTTCCAGTCCCAGCCAGAACTGTTCCCCATGACTTAACAGTAGATTCAGAGATAGAAAGTGAATGTAGTCGAATACCTAACCAGCAGTTACCAATACTTTGACTGATGAGAAAAACAGAGCAGAGCAAATTAAACCATACACCAAAACTTATAAAAGCTATAAACTTAACCTTCGCATAAAATCTAAAACACAAAAAGGAAAAAATGAAGGACAGAGACTGAACTCTTAAGAGTGACTAGACCTCCGGCGTGCCGAACCTACCCCCCCCCACTTCCAAGATATATATTTGAACATTGTAAGTGGTCCCCTACCTACCACCCACACCACCCCATAAGAAACAATTAGCATATAGAGAAATATATATGGGGTTTTTTGTTTTTTTTTTGCTTGTTTTTTTTTTGTTTAGTTTTTTTTCCTTCCCCCCCTCTTTTCTTTTTCTTCTTTTCATCTCTTCCCAGTGGTTGTGCAATAACAATAATAATCCCACCTGAGGTGATAAACTCTACTAACCAAAGTTATTACAACTCTAACAGTAAGAAGGAGAGCGATTATTACACAAATACCCCTTGTAGATCAGTGACCCTGAATTGGTCCAGCAGATTCGTTCGATGGCAAGCCCTCTCTCTCCAGGAATTCTTTTGCCTCTTGGACGGATAAAAAGTCTCGAAATTCTTTTCCAACGAATATGCGTAGTCTGGCGGGATAGATGAGTGCAAAGCGTCTGCCCTCCTTGACCATTTCGGAACATAATACCGAGAAAGCTCTTCTTGCTCTTGTTACCTCAGAAGAGTAATCTTGAAACAGCCGCAAATTGTAGCTTTCCCAGGATACGGTGCCAAGTTTCTTGGCCGCTGCCCATATCTCCATCTTGTGTGAGTAATTCAAGCACCTAAATATGACCGGCCTCGGACGTTCTTGTAAGTTTTGCCGTGGGGGACCCAGACGGTGTGCTCTCTCGATCGTCACCGTGCTATACCTGTCAGATATTTTTAAGATGCTGGGTAAAGTTGATGAGAGAAAGTCCATCGATGCAGGGCCCTTTAAAGATTCCGGTAGCCCTATTATCCGAAGATTGTTGCGCCGGGACCTATTCTCAAGGTCATCTAGTTTACACCACATGTCTTCTTGATCTTTACTCATCTGAGATACATTTTTTTTCAGGGTAGCCACATCCTGGAAGTTATCTCCCATCCTTTGTTCCACCTGAGTGACCCTCTGACAAATCTGCTTGATTTCTTCCTGTAAGCTATGAACAGTGGCAGTGAATTGCTCCATTTGAGCCTGCAACATTGGGCCCACAGTATCAGAGATTGCTCTCACTAATACTGCATAATTGATTGCAGAGGTGTCATCTGGTGTGATACCAGTACTATTGGCAGGGGTGTAATCAGCAGCATTTTCCCCTTTTCCAGGGCTAACAGGCTGTTCCTCCCTATTTTTATCTTTGTGGGCAGCGGGCGCCATCTTGGACGCGCACCACTGCACTTCTCCTCTCTGTTTATTAATTTTGGGCGCCATAACAGGAGACAGGAATCTCTCCATCCACCTCCCGAGTCCTGGGTAAGGCGAATAGCGCTATCTGGGGTGGTGTGATGAGCGGCGCGGACACTGATAAGCTGTCTGAAGCAGCGGGGGGTAACGGAGCTCAGCACAGTGCGGCCATATAGCGTGCCTGAACCGGAAGCCCCAATGGATAGTGCATTTAATTCTTTTTATCCTTTCACTTAAACAAATTTTATATGTAGCACTTTATATTCAAATGAAAAAGAACTCCTAACATTTTTCAACTTTTCTAATTCAAACAATTCAATGAAGTCACTTTATTCTAAGACTTTTAATAGGATTTTAAACCAATCTTTATTAAATTAGTCATTTATAGGGGTTGACTCAGAGTTAGGAGCTAAAGCCAAACCAGTTTGCTTCTCAATAGTAAGTGTGGTGCAAATTCATTTTATTTGGGACTGGAATCCAGAGCCTATAGTGCCTATTCTAATGTCATGTTCATGGATAGCCTTCCATCTTCCGCAGCATGTGTAAAGGCAATAGCTGCAGTGTCTAGCATACACCTACAGAGAAAATATGTATAGCTACTTTTCATTATACTAAATTGGCCCCGTAGTTTTTCTTTTTTAACTCTCACTGAATGGAAATAAAGCAACACTGCCACCTTGTGGAAGTACAGCCAATGCACAAAATATTACATGGCAGTCACTAAGGAACTGATGGAACTCTGGAAGGTCCATAACATTGTACAGTCTATTCTCCATCAAAAACGAAATATAACAGAGTAAGGTTATGGTCTACTCATTCATAAGGTTGACAGTCAACACCATAAGGATGACAATTTCATTGATACACAAAGGTAAAACAAGGTATAGGTTTGGCGCTACATAGTTTAAAGAGCTGCAAATATACTGATTCAAAGACAGAGTATCAAAAACTTTGTAGATAGAAAGGACAACACCAGGGGTGGAACTATCATTGGTGCAACGACACCGGGGCCCATGCTGATACAAGAGCCCACAGCCGGCAGCATCGCGCACCCGAAGCTCCCCACCGGGTTACCTGGGATATCATCAGGGCCAAAGCATGTTTTTTGTGCCTGGGCCCACAACGCGCTAGTTCCGCCTCTGGACAACACATAAAGTGAATCTATATATCAGCAGTGGGGGAACGTGAATAGGAACAAGTTATGAATTTAAATCACAGATTATTATGCCATTAGGCACCTAAAACATTAGGTGGGTTCGGGGGCTGGACAGGAGAGTTAGGTGCGGATCGGCCCGCAACTAACTCCTTCTTATATCTGAATACGGTCCTATGTGTTAATATTACCATATTCTAACTAACTTACTGTCAGCCTATGTGTAGGGCTCTGGCCTGTAACTGAAGGGTCAGCCCCTATCGGAACATCTAATGTAAACTAGAGGTAATGTGCTGGATGCTATACTGCTGAATGAGAGCTATAAGCAGTTCAATAACTTAGTATAAATAGAGGGACAAACACCTCCAATAAATGCACCTGAACAAGACACAATAAAACTGTGTACAAGTCAGTAAGTTTCTGTGATATTGACCTATTCTTTCTTGCACTTGTATTCTAGCATGCTGTCCAGAGATAGACAATGGGCACTTCATCTACTCATCACTGCCCAAAATGCCATCCCACAGAAGCCAGCTTTTTCCATTGTCTATGGGATTGTTCCATTATTTAGTATGTTTGCCTCCAAATCAAATGATTGCCTGAATCCACTTTAGTTAGTTACTACCTTTCACAACTGAATAGGCCATATTGGGATTACTACCTGCTAGCAAAGCAACTGCAAACAGCTAGAATGCGGTAGGTAGGTACAGGTACAGGTACGCCTGCAGACACAATGCAAGTCACAACTAGGTCCTTCTTCACCTAACACCTTTATATTGTCAGTCTTTTCACAGATAACCTTGAAAACCTCTGTATACAGTATTGTGCACTTTTTATTATATAGAAATGTATTTTGAATAGAGTATAAATGATTGATGTGCAGGAAATTGGAACACTGTGATATTATAACAGGTACAAAGTAATGTATCAAGTACAGCAAGTACAGTCTGTAATAACTCATTAACTGGCTGCACTCTGTGGTTTATAATTCACTCTCAAATGATTGTTGATTTATTCCAGAGGTTTCCAACATATGTTTTAGTTTCAAAACATAACAATGAAATGAACTCCAAAAAGTCTACAGTATAAATACATTCCATAAACGTAATAAAGTATAAACAAGAAAAGGAAACAATTAGCCAGTTTGGGTCTTAATTAGAATCCTAAATATAAGCTCAAGGGTAGCGCTAACACTAATGGTGAGATTATTACAAACCACGATAATGGTATCTGGTAATATATAAAGAATATATGTATATAAGCTAAATTCTAAATAAATAATTAAAATGGGGAAATATAATAAACCAATGGTCGCAGGCAAATTCATTGGCGGTACTTTACCAAACAGTAGCAAAAAACGATATAAAAGGTTTAGCCGTGCCCTATGCTTATATGTTATAAACAAATGTTATTATATAATGCAATAATGTTAATCCAACTACCAAAAATAGTAAACTTTAACAGAGATTACAATAATAATAAAAAATATTCATAATATTGCCACACCGCATAAAACGGTTGTGAATGGACATTATCAGAGAACTTAGTATTGATATTAAAGAGCTTCTAAATATCTGTACATCACTAATACAATAAGTGATAGAACAATTGCTTGACCACAAAAAACAATAATCAATAATGGTAGATCGATCCCAATATATTGTACCTCCCGCCAATCGGCCAGGGAAGGTTTAGAGTTGATGACAGAGTGGGTTGGTAATCCACGAGTATATATATGAAACAATTGTACTGGGTGTTTAGATCAACAGTTCTACAAATGTGGCAATATCCTCCAATATGGAGAAAGAAACACCAAGGATTGTTTATATTGCCGTGACAAAGTAATTGATGATGAGTGAACCGAGAATAATGCAAACTGTGAATAAGCAATTGGCTTGATAGTAGATATAATCATTGTAGTAGGTATATCACTGTGAACTCATATAATAAAGTCAATACGAAACAGCTCGTAATGACACACGCCTCCCACCACCGGGCCAGGGCGGCCGGCCGTTTGTAAACACTGAGGGTTGTACTGTTTGGGGGGATAAATAAGATCACAAAGATTAAACCTAATATTTGATAAAGATGTTCAGTTCATTTCAAACATCAAATGGCATCAATAAAAAGATGCCTTTACTAGGATTGATATAATCTTTCAATGGAGATCCGTGGCAGCTTTAAAAAATATCCAACGATAGAGCACAGAAATCCACGCATGAGAGGAATAAATAAGTGTGCATCCGGAGGTATGGTGAATTAGGTGGAATATGAAATATGATCCACAGAGGAAGAAAAAGTATGAGGTGGTCAGCAAAGGGAAACTCCTGCATCCTACGGCACGGTTTGTCCTAGGGCTAGGACTTTTTCAAGCAACTTATGGTTGTTAATTCCTAACATTAATTAGAATCCTGCAGAGAGCTGATAAGATCTGCTGTGCAGCATAACACACTCACATTAAGATGAAATCAGAATTTGATATTCAGGTTCATTTTGGCTCATATACCTAGAAAGACAGCGTTTGGCACACAAATGCAAGATCGTATCAGATGCACAAACTTAAGTTCATCCAACAGATGCGTGGCATTAATGCAGCTTCTCCAGAGCATAATACAAAGTGCAAGATAAGTAACCTGTGGAACTGTGACATGCTGAAACCTTTCCATAATAACCAAAGTATACATCCTCATAAAACACAGACATTTAATAAACATTGACTGCAATTAATGCATCACTTTCATTAAAGGCAAAACCCAAGCTAAATTAAGCCTTGGCGCATCATGCAGTGTCTGAGGACAGTAATAGCATGAATGTGGAGGGTAAACTGTTCAGCAATGACACATGAACACAGTTGTAGGCAGTGTAATGCTTTTATTACTTAAATACCACTCAACCCATATTCAATACAAATAAAATAGGATAATATTAATATATTACATATCTAGTCAATAAAGATCAGCAACATATAGACAACGTAAATACATCTATATAGATCACTTAAAAATGATAGGATTACTACATCCAAGGATGTAAAATATAAATACCCCCATTTATAAACACCCCAATATGTATAAATATATCTAGTTCTTCCAGATGGCGGAACATTGATCCTGGATAATCATAATGCAGAGGAATTGTGCTATGTCGTCAATAAAAAGCTGCATATGGCATTAAGGAAGTCTTGCGTCTTCTCAGCATGTACCCAGTGTCCAGCGCCTTCAATGTACTCCACACTTGCACATGGGAAGAGCCGTTCAATATCAGGAAAGTTTTCTGAACTAATAACACAAAAACATAAACATCAGAATAATGTCGCATTCACAGCAAATCCATATAATAGTAAATTCAGAGGTCCGGATTCAGATCTGAGCGTGCGCCAGTAGACATTATTTTCGCATTGCGCATACGCAGAACTGCAGAGCACACAATCATGGCCGAGTCAGATCATAGCACAACCCTGGCGTATGGGTCTTGCGTTATGATGGGTGTGTTGAGGGAAGGCAGGGGTGGAGGGACGGAGTCACTTTACAGAAAGGGTGAGCCCAAGGCAAGTGCACCCGATCCTGGTCAGGTCACAGACGTAATGAGTATATCTAAACACTTGCACCTACTGCAGGTCATGTGTAAGTCCGGGGGCACACAATAGGCAACCTATTGCAGGCACTTTAGTAAAAACCTCAGCATGGAAAATCAAATATATAGTTGTGAAATTGCTGCTGCTGTTATTAATTAGAGAAAATATACATAAATATAGCATATTTTTATTTATTAAATAAAAAATACTTTTTTTTGCTTTACTTTATTAATCTATTAGCTAAACTGTAAGTTGTATTAAAAGCCGTTTTTAACAGCTCAGAATACAGTATACGTCACTAGCCTTGCGCTGTATATGTACTGTGTATTTGCTGACAGCTGATGGTGTACATGCTTGCAAGTCAAATGACTTATGAGTTATGTGCGGTTGTGGATCTTACGCAGCCTGGGCTACATTTCCTTGCACATTTACACCACACACAATGCGTGGGATCGGGGCCAGAGACTACAAATGGAACCATGTGAATGAGTGTGCCAGACTTGTGTATCGTGTATATCTAACAATACCAAACACAAAAGCCTGTTTCCCAAACATACAGATGTTGTGATTGGACATTGAGTTGCGTCTTGCCGTGTAAATGGAAATAGCCTCAATTTAGAGGCATCTCATAGGAACACCAAAAGTTTTACAGACTCTGTAGCTCCTTCACAATGATAGGCATACCTGGCTCGCTACACTACACTAGTGTACAATGCAGGGGACCTTATGGCATAGTGTATATATGATGCATCCTCTTGTCAGTTGTAAAAAGCTGCTCCATCTGCCCTACTGCCAGAACTCATGTGAGTCAATCTGTGCACACCTGACAACGATGTACATGTAAGGACAGTGAGGAGAAAGTACGCTGAGTAATAACATCATGGAAATAATTCAACTAATTATCTGTATGAAGAGGAATCATTTCCCAAACTACTGCCCCCTCCTCCTGAGTACCAAGGTATGACTCAATCCCTACATCCTTCCCCTGGTATGAAGAGGAGGCTCAACCACATGGATTTGTAAACTCATTTCTATGACTCCTTTATTCAGCTATAGATATTCCCATTGTGAATAATACAGATGATATCATCAGATTAGAATAATCAAGGTGTGAGCACTGAATTTGTGGCCATACCATCATATCATTTGCAAACATATTTCAAATGTTGAAATTAATAGCAACACCGTGCAACATAAGTGATAAAGGACCAAATCCATACCTCCCTGGCACTGCTGCCACAGCACTGATCCACCTCCGCTGCCGAATCCCCACTACATTCCATGCGGGCGAGTGGAGGCTACTCCCAGGATTCTACCTTAACATTTCCACATAGGGGCAGTTCGGTAATGTGGATTATACGTAAGGGCTGAAACCAGACCTTACTGTACAATGTACATACCTCCCCGCTCCCACAGTTTTGTCCCACCTCACCTTCATACCCCTTTTAGAGCCTGGACGCCCGGGATCCTGAATAACGTCACCTACGCATGCACAACAGAACAAACGGGGGCATCTTACGATCCTAGCGATCAGAAAATGCCCCTTACTGTAATTCAGGACATGGTCCAGTGTCTGGAGAATGTGGAGATTGGGAAACTGCAGTCTGCATTGCCATAATCAGCCATTTTCTCTCACCTGATGTATGGAGAATTAGCCCCTCCCAGGAACAATGTAGGCCCAGGATAAGTTGTATGAAACTCTGGGAAGTCCAGCAGGTCAGATAAATGATTTACAATCGCCTCCAGATTCACTCTCCACTTGAAATGATCATTCTCTTGCACCAAGTTAGTCAGCAGAAACTGTCGAATTGAAGCTTCCTGCGTAAAAAAAATGAAAGACTGCTATGAAAATAAGCAGAAATATTTTAAAGCAGAAATAATACATGTGGTATCGAGGGGAAAATATGCCTTTTTGCAGATGACACAAAGATATGAAACAGGGTAGACACGCCAGGAGGGGTACAGAAAATGAGGGATGATCTAGGTAGACTGGAGGAATGGTCAAGAGTGTGGCAACTGCAGTTTAATGCCAACAAATGCAAAACTATGCACTTGAGGCACAAAAACTCAAAAGCTCAATATATCCTTAATGGAACTACATTAGCAACTACTGAGGAGGAGAGGGATCTAGGAGTCATTATTTCATGTGACTTAAAGGTAGCCAAGCAATGAGAAAGGCAAGTCAGATGCTTGGTTGCATAGGGAAAGGAATTAGTAGCAGAAAGAGGGAAGTAGTGATGCCCCTTTATAGATCATTGGTACGCCCTCACCTAGAATACGGTGTTCAGTTCTGGAGGCCATATCTCCAGAAAGACATAAATACATTAGAGGCTGTGCAAAGAAGAGCAACTAAAATGGTCCATGGCCTGTGTCACAAAACATACCAAGAAAGGCTAGAGGAACTAAACATGTATAGCTTGGAGCAGAGAAGGGAGAGGGTGGACATGATAGCACCTTTCAAATATATTAAGGGCTGTGAACGGCTAGAGGAGGGTGGCATTTTTTGAAGGAAGAGGTGTAATAGAACACAAGGGCATGAATATAAACTGGAGGGTCGTAGATTCAAAGAT
>WWET01001162.1:310321-336092 GCA_011038615.1 Limnodynastes dumerilii
GCCCCTTCCTTACGCCGGCTAAAGTTAGGGTAGCCTTCAGCCGGCATAAGGAAGGGGCCATACGCCCGCACAGGGGGAGTGTCGCGGTAACTGAACGCCGATACGCTGTGCTTTAGTAAGTACAGCGCATCGGCGTAGGTCAGGATCAGGCCCTATGTCACAACAAGCAACTACAGTCCAACAGAAATCCTGTCTGGATGTGACTCAAAATGATTATACTATAGGACCTACCATCCGCCATATGTCAATATACAATATAGAGAAGAAAGAACACCATACTTTAATAGTGGCACTGAGCTGCTCCTCTGCTAGTCTTCTGGCTGCTGATCTGGGCATCTTCCCTTCCAATCGTACCTGTTGCATGGCTTTGATATATTGTGGAAACCCAGTTTGTGGGACTGTTGGAGAAGGACTAATGTCCACAGATACCAAGCGCTCCACCAACTGCGGCTGAGAAAAAAAAAAGGAATAATTAAAAAGGGAAGATCTATTTATTACAGTATAATTAGCTGGTCACCCACAGAGCAGAGACAGCTCAGTACCAATTGATAGACACTCAAGTATTGCTTAGATTCTTACATACATCTGTGCTCGAAGTATCAAAGTTGGACCTGTTGTGACATGAGAGTAATGCAGTTCATTCTGTTCACTTATAAACAAAGGCATTTGTAGCACTTGCCCTTATGTATCAATCCCCAATGTCCTATAGATTGTAAGTCTGTGAGCAGAGCCCTCTTACCAACCATGTTATATTGGAAAAGTTTCACAATAGTACGGTACATAAATACTGTACAATACAAATAACCAGCGCTGTGGCACTAAATAATGCAATTTAAAAAAAAATTATATATTTAAAAAATTACAAACACACCATATAGACCATTCTTCAGTAAATGGAATGGAAATGTGACAACAATGTAAACTTACTTTCTGCAGAGCCAAGGTCATGGCTGTCTTGCCACCCATACTGTGACCAATTAAGACACAACTAGGAATGTTTAACTGCTGCAGGACCTGACACACATCAGCACTCATCTCAGAGTAGGTAATAACGCCACAATGAGGACTGCTGCCATGGTTACGGGCATCTAAGGTCAATACCTGCATATGACAAAATTTGTATCATTATGTTGGTTAGTTAAACATGATTTGTTAATGTACTTAAGTATATAAAGCAATTTAGATACACATAATGCTTAAAACTATTAAAGATAACATTTAGTAATTGCCATGTTGAGGTTAATTTTTTTTTTAATTCTGGCCCAACAACATACACAGCTCATGCACGCCTTATAGTTCCATCCAATAAATACTTTTTCTATACAGGAATAGGAGCAGAAAAAAAAGTCACCTATTAAAATACCAGGCACAGCACGTACCTTTCTGCCAGTCTTCCGCACCAAAGCTCGGGCAATAGACTGGAAATTTGACTTGCTACCAAATAATCCATGAAGTAAGACCAAAGGCGGCCCAGCTGTGTGACCTTCATAGAGGTCATAGGACAAGGTCACCAACCTGTAGATAACAATCCCTGCTTCAGGTAGGTAAACATATTCAAGTACAATTACTTTTCTCAAAAACTGAATAAGTTCTAATTATCTTTAATAAACAAGTTATTTTATTGTAAAAAAAAAAAATGTATGACCTCAAAGAACTAACATCTCTCTCAATCCTAACTTAAAATGTATTTAATACAATAGATTTATATGCTTATAATTTGAAGCTTAATACGTTGAACATATTCAACATGCTCAACTGTGTAAATGTCTTTTCCATTTTAGGGGCCCCTAAATTGTGCTTATAGAATGTACTACAAGAAACTATATTCAACACATATAGAAACAGCCTCGAGGGATACTAGAGACAAACATGTTTATTCTAAAATTTAGATTATTGCATTGAAAGTATTTACAACTTTAAATATATAATTTAGGGTGAAAAAATTAAAAAATAGATTTAGACCAAGTACAAATATACCATGTATCACTAGGTGTACATATTTGTAGGATAAAACTGGTACTGCCTCGTCATTTAAATATGAAAAGCTCTTGATGTTTAGAGCAGACATTAATGTGTTTTTGGTAGCTTTTGGTGTCAACTTTAATAGCAGCTGTTGTTTTTTAATTTTAGCTCTTGTGTCAAGTAACTGTGCTGTTTAAACTAAATGTATTTCCTACATTTCCATTTGTGAAACGGCCTTGTGCCCATTATGGTAGCTGTGCATTATTACACTAGCTATATAAATAGGACGGCCTTGTCCCCATTATGGTAGCTGTGCATTATTACACTAGCTATATAAATAGTTTGTCATCTCTAAACCTCATCTTTGTGCAGGGGGAGGGGAAATCTATTAACACCATTTCCACAATGTTCTTGTTTTATACTTAAGCGGGAGGATGCAGAGAAAACAATATCCCATAGGGTAGTAAAAAAAAAAAAACCCCTCTAAAAATGAATAGTGGTTGTGTTACTAAGGAATTGGTCTGTGTATAATAATAAGATTGTAGAGCTCGTTTATTTCTATCAAAGCATTACTCTCGGTCCACTTCTATGGAAAACAAAGAGGTTAATGCTAGTCATAAAGCAGCAGTTGAATGGGCTGCAGTCACAGCATGTAATATGTCTTTTGGCAGATCAATAACACTGCTAAGTATATACCATGTATGTGCCTGGACAACAAATAATAACTAAACAGCAGCCTCTGTGTCATACAGAACATCCTCTGTGTCATACAGAATAGCTCGCTGCTGTCCAATGACCACCTATATACGTAGAGGAAAGAGACGCACAGCATGACGTCATCGCGTACTCACCCGGCATGATTTTTGCGGTGTGGTAAAAATGACGGTCTCTTTGTAGCTCCTAGAACCGTTTTTGCGAGAATACTCAAAGTCCGGCTTCCCTGCCCATACACGGGAACAACTGTCGGTAACCACATTCTACACCGTTAGAAACGTCTAGCTTACTGCGCTATTCGGGCTTAGCGCGGGTCCCTACAGCGGCTAGAGCATTGGCGGGGCGGAGCTCGTCATTGTCACATGACCGTGCCAGGATTAGGGCTATGTTTCCATGTTTACTGCTGGCTCAGATCACATCATCAGTTACTGTAGATTCCAATCAATGTGCACACGTTGATATTACTGACATATAAACGTCATTTTTCTTCCTGTGTGAAAACTCACAGACTTGCCTTTCGATATTAATGCAGTGTTCATTTTTAATTAATTTGACTGATTACACTTGCTTTGTAGAGTGACCAAATGTATGTGTTTTTAGTCAATCTTTTCGTTATGTGTTCTAAATAATCTGCCGTTGTCCTGCACTTTAGGTTGGTATCCAGTGGACTGCACATTTGAGTGTTCATTTCTCTCCTTGTTTACTCACATTGCTATAATAATTTAGCTGGTTTTACCATATTTTTTGTTTAACTTTTTAGAACTGGGTTCAGATCTCTGTGCATTTGTCGCACACACGACGGTCTGTTAGTCCGCATGGAAGAGGGCAGATTTTGTAGTTGCATTTTGGTGGGTTGACGGCTGTTGTGACAACCTACTGGTATATCTATCTATCTATCTATCTATCTATCTATCTATCTATCTTTACATACCACATCTGATTCTATCTATCTATCTCATCTGCAATACACACTAAATTAATCCCCCTCCTCCTATCCTATTATTATGTTAAGATTCCCTCTACTCTAGCTGACACTATTCTGTTGTATGCATTCACACTTCTTTCCCACTCTATTTAAAACCTATTAACCCATTATTAACTTCCCATTCACACCTAATATACTTCACCTGGCCTTTATCTTCTTCCCTGCTGCTCTGCCGACACCTTCAAAGGAATAAAAAAAAGGGGAAAAAAACCAAGCCCAAAAACCGCAACCCGCGGCAAGCAAAAAAAGCAGCGACTCGAAAAAAACAAGCCCAATTCTGCGCTTTATAAGTGGACTTGGCAACTATGGTTGTGCAGAAGGCTTAAAACCAGCCCATGCTAAAAAATTAACATCTTGCCCCACCCACCTTGTGTATATTTTGTGAATGGAGGGGAAGGCCTGCCTCTGTCTAAACACCTGACTTATGTACTTTGCATGCGTAAATCGGATGTCGGACGGAAGTATAAATCCAGTCCTTAGTTATTAATCGCCTTAGTGTTGCATACTATTGTTTCTTGCTCATTATAATGTCCTTTCCTTATCATTATAATGTCTGGTGACTTCTAAAAACTAGTAATTATGGTGAAAGGCCTTATTTAAAATATTCAGAGAAAGGTTGGAGCCTTGTTAACCAGTCAGACTTTCAAATAGCAAGAAAGTAGGCTGCGCTTCTGATTCAACAAATTAAATGTGTGCAAGTGTATATATAAATATTGAGGTGCAGCCAAGGACCAAAGTGACCACTATGTAACTACAAGGAACAAAAGAGGTCCGGCGCTCCAAACAGGCATTATATAACACAATGTGTCAGCACATAAATAAAAAGGAGGTTTAGTTCACGGTATAGCTATATTGGGTTAAGCTCATCTGCCCAGCGTCAAAGCACCTCCTGTAGGTGAGTCCCTATCCATTTGCTATATGTGTACTCAAGAGGTCTGTATTAAGACACTCTTGCATCTGAACAGCATGCAGTGGCCATGTTGGGGAGGGGGTCAAACTTCCAAATGAAACTAATACAAGTAGCAATAAAGTAGGCTGCCCTTCTGATTCAACAAATTAAATGTGTGCAAGTGTATATATAAATATTGAGGTGCTGCCAAGGACCAAAGTGACCACTATGTAACTACAAGGAACAAAAGAGGTCCGGCGCTCCAAACAGGCATTATATAACACTGTGTCAGCACATAAATAAAGAGCAGGTTTAGTTCACAATATAGCTATATTGGGTTAAGCTCACCTGCCCAGCATCAAGGCACCTCCTGTATGTGAGACTTTCAAATAGACTGCATATTTTTATATTATGAAATGCTTTATTATATTTATTTTTATTTAGTACCATCACATAGCATAGCACTTTAGTAGTAAATTATATTATTGGTCAACTGTAAAAATAAGTTTTTCTGTTTTTATGATGTCTGCAGCTATTTTTTTTCCCTAAGCCAGAGGTCTTTTTAAAGGAGAATTCTATAGTATGCCTACTAAGCTTAAACAAAAAGGAGCATCTATGACCTTATATATACAATAAAAACTTAATGTTCCCATATAGTATTTATCTAATAAACCAATTTGTAAAAATCTCACATAAAGAATCCATAAACATAAGATAGCAGACGAAATTTACAGAATGAGTACTGTTGGCCCAATTTATTTTTAGACATTCTCCATTTAATTGTAATTTTAACTTTGTATTTATAACTGCACAAATGATAAACATAGTCATTTTATACACAATGGGTCGCATCCTGACCGTGCGCCCAGCGCGAGGTCATTACGGCCATCCTCGTGTCCAGATTCCTACCTTAAGTTATAAAATCACGTATGCGTAAGTTCTTGTAGGTTACTGTATTTAAGATATTTTACAGTTTGTTCCTTTAATAGTGGTTCCATCATTATCCCTTAGTTTTTCTGGTCTGTAGTTAGCCACTTCCACCCTACTTCCACTTTAATGCAGTGGGACATTTGCTATTTTCCAGTCGTCTGGAATTACTCCTGTAATTAGTGACTGGTTGAATGTTAATGATTTTGCCAACACCTCTCTATGCTGATTTAGTATCCTAGGATGTATCCTATCTGGCTCCATTTTCAGTACTAATGATTGCCTCACTTGTATCAATAGTTTTCCTAATTTAATGTGGTCCCTTCCAACACATTTTTCCTTTTTTTTATTTTTTTATAAATTCTTTATTTTCAAATAAAGCATAACAGGACATATCATCAGCATCTTATAATATAATAACAGAGTATTAAAAACCGAGGAAAGCTAAAACAGACAAGAAAAATATGAAGAACTGCTGATGCTCAGATTGCAGATAGCCATACAGCAAGCCTCGGAATTCAGTTATGGAAAAACCTGAGGTGTCAGGCGCTGATGAGTACGGTTATCAAGTAATTTATAGGTATGGGGAAAGGGGGAGTAAAAGAGTGGGGGAGTGGAAACAACAGGGGGAGGGAGAATACACTTTACAATCAATTTAGGTTTAAAACATAGATCATTGTCAAATAGACTACTGTCTTCTGATGCATCTTTTCAGACAGAAGAGGGGAAGTGGTTAGAATGGAGGATAAGGAGATACCTGGAATTGTCTCAAGCAGAGAGTAGGGTGGTAAATTCAGGGGACAACTTAAATTCCAACCAGCTAAACCAGATTGAGGTAAATTGGTGGAATTTGTCAGTGGCTGAAAGTGTAATGTCATCCATGTGGTCAATCCTGTCTATCCACTCCTTAATAGTGGGGGGGGGGCGGGGGGTTGACTTCCACTGCAATTGCCGCATTGCTCAGGTGGTGTAAAAGGGAGTTCTTATAAGAGGAAATAGAAGAGGGGTGCAATGTGAGAAGAGATCTCATTGCCAACTATATGTCTAGTTGTGTCCATCACACGTCGCCAGAAAGGCTTTATAAGGGGAGAGTTCCACCATATATGAATGAAGGAGCCAATAGATAGCCCACATCTCCACCACATATTAGTGGTACTTGGAAACATTTTGTGTAGATGGGTTTGGACCATCTACCATTGGGAGAGTAGATTGTAGCGGGTTTCAGCTATTGAGAGACTGTAAGAGGAGCAGTGTATTCTCTTGTATATCGTCTCCCATTCAGAAGTCTCAAGAGGAGCTTCCAGCCCTCTATCCAAGCCTGAACAAACTTATGTTTTATAGAAAAGGAGTGGATAGTGAGCAATCTATACAGGGTGCAGATTACATGTGCCGGAGAGGCAGGTTGAGAGCAAAGCGATTCGAACTGGGTTTCTGCATGAGTAAACCCCGCAGCGTGAGGAGAGGTCTGAATGAAGTGTTTAAGTTGCCGGTAGGTCCAGAGCTCCCTGCGAGAAAAACCATGTTGCTCTTCCAAGCTATGGAAAGGGAGGAGACCCACAGAGCTCATCAGCTGACTAACCCTAAAGAGCCCCACATCAGTCCAAGTCTTAAGAAATGGAAGAGAATTGCCAGGGGGAAAGTAGGAGTTATAACTAAAGGGGGAGAGAGGTGAAGAATAATTAGACCAGTTCATGGGTTTAACTAACTTTTTCCAGACCTCAAGAGTGGGACCAACCGTCGGATGAGAGGAATGAGGTATAGAGGGTAGCCACAGGGTTAAGTATAAAGGAGTGGGATAACAGGAGCTCTCCACCTCAACTTACTGCTTGTCCCTGGTCTGTCTGGTCCAATCAATAGTGCGACTAAGATGGACCGAATCATAATATGCGCGCAGATTTGGAAGTTGCAACCCACCATCATCTTTCAAGGCAAACATTGTATTTGATTGCATCGGGGCCTTTTGTTTTTCCAGATAACGTTGCGGCACATCTGCTGAAATTCCAAGAAAAAACAGGCAGGGATGTATAAGGGAAGGGTTTGTAACAAATACAGGAGCTTAGGGAGAACATTAATTTTCAAAATATTTATCCGACCTAACCACGAGAAGTCTCTGGGTGACCAGGTAATAAGATCAGTTTTAATTTTGTGGAGCTTCTAGGGGAAATTCTTATCAAATAGTAGGGCAAGATCTGTGGTAATGTTGACACCTAGGTAGCGTAGATGGGAGTCACTCCACTAAATGGGGAATGACGGAGCTAGGGCTTGTTTAACGTTTAAGGGGAGGTGGATTTGGAGCGCATTGGATATACTCTAGTTAACTTTAAAATCTGATAGCTGCCCAAATTGCTGAAATTCCTGCATAAGTACTGAAAGGGAAGTCAAAGGGTCAGAAACATATGCCATTAGGTCGTCGGCGAATAGGGCTAACTTGTGTATTTATTTGCAACATGAACGCCGTGGATGTCAGCGTTTGCCTGAATTGTACGCGCCAGGGCCTCCATGCATAAGACAAACATTAATGGAGAGAGCGGGCAACCCTGACGTGTACCATTGGAAATATGGAAGGCCTCAGAAAGGGATCCGTTTACACGGACTTTGGCAGATAGGGCCTAAATTTAGATGGGTGAGGAAACCCCAGCTCACCCTATCAAATGCTTTTTCCGCATCTGTAGGGAGTAGTAGGGCGGAGCTGTTTCTTTGTGATAAATGGTGAAGGATGTTGATCGTTTTGGTGGTGCTGTCTTGTGCCTCTTGGCAAATCCAACTTGGTCTCGGTGTATAATATCAGGGAGGTAACTTTTTAGGCAATTGGCTATCATTCAGAAGGGAAATAGGTCTGAAACTGGCACTTTGGGTGGGATCTTTATTCTCTTTAGGGATGACTGAGATGTGGGCTTCCAGGGATTGGCCGGAGAATTTGGACTTTTCAGAAATACTATTAAAGGCGTTAAGACGTTTGGGGGCTAACTTATCAATGAGCTGTTTATAGTAAGTGATAGTGAACCCGTCGGGCCCTGGGCTTTTTCCATTAGGGGTAGTTTTGATAGCAGTTTTCAATTCTTGTAGAGTGAAGGAAGACTCAAGAACTGAACAGATATCTGTGGAGAGGGAGGGGTAAGAACATTGTTTAAGGTATTCCAAGATTTCCCGCTGCTGAGCCGCAACCTTATCCGGAGTGGTGGTTGCAGGAAGATCGTAAAGGGATCTGTAGTAGTCTCTGAAGACCTTAGCTATGTTAGGGGTGTCGTGATGAAGGGTACCATAGTGGTCTTTAATTTTGGGTATATATGCTTGGGCACACTGTTTAAATGTCCCCTTTTCTGAAATATCAGCCTTCATAAAATCTAGCACCTTTGTTTTTGTGTGATATGTGTATGTCTCTGTCTTGATCATAGGTTCTCATCCACACTTACTTTCCAAATTCTTTTACCATATCTATCAAGAAAAGAGTAAATTTGGTGCTAACGTCCAACGTAAATTAATATAATAGCATTAGAGTAACATTCACAAATTACTGTAGCCTGCGATTAAGTGTATATATTAAAATATATTTTTATATATAAATATTTTAGAATATATGCACAAAATTGTATACAATATACTGCTCAAACAGTGCCCAGTCTTGAAAGATAAAGTAATTTCTAGATGCCGACCAGCAAATAATTATTTAAGCTACTTTGGTCGTTAGCGCCCTATTAACTCTTTTCTTGCTACATTTTTCTTTGTAAAAGGGATAGAAACCACAATTCACTAAATAGGCAATTGTTATATAAATTCTAAGGTATATTGGGGCAGATCCTGAACTACGCATTTCTGCGAATTTACGTGTGGCAGACACGTAAATTCGCAGATTTGATCGAACTGCGCATGCGCACCGCAGAAAATACGCACATTCGCGTAGCGTATTTTCTAACGTAAGGATAATTCACGTATTGCGAACGGAAGTAATTACGTGTGGGCGTGCCAAAATTACGTTAGCGACGAATACGTGCGAATTACGTGAAGTAGGCGGGGGGGGTATTTAAAGTGTACAGTATGGGCGTGCTAAGCTGCGTACGTTCGCGTAGTCTGTACGCACGTTAGCGGACGTATGCTGTTACGTTTGGAAAAGTTAAGGTAGGGTTTGGGTAGCGTATTTTCACAAAATACGGCCGTGCAGGGGGTGTGTTAAGGGTAGCGTAGCGAATTTACGTACGCAAAAATTCGCTACGCGAACAAACGTACTGCAAACGTTGTTCAGGATCTACCCCATTGTTTTTAATGATACCCCATATTTAGCACCAATTGACTCTGATTCAGAGTTTGAAAATAAGAAAGGAAAGTTACACCTGGGCAAAACCATGCTGATTTCAGGGGGAGTGAAATTAATTTTATTCTATGCATGCAGGTAGAATACTTTGCTTTTTCTTATTGCACACAGATACTGATAAGATTCAGTTTTACACTTTTATTTAGACTTGAGCTGGCAAATATCATCTTTCAACTATAATAATGTTTGCAACAGATGAAATTTGACCCCCCCCTGAAATCAACATGGTTTTGCCCAGGAGTAACTTGTAAGTTTGTTTTACCATTTGTAAGTACCAAATCCAAGATTACCTCTTTGCGAATATCCTTTCTCACCGATTTCTTGTGGAACGAAACTCATGATTCAAATGCCTTGTGCATGGTTGGAATACCAGTGGGACATCATTTAACTATCTTTAGCTAGTGGAGGGCAGTAGGTTTATAGGAAACATTACTTTGCTGAGAGGGTAGTTGATAAGTGGATCAACCTCCCAACACAGGTGGTAACACAGAAGAACAATTTAAATATATTTGGAATAAACTTAAGCAAATCCTAAATCTCAGTTTCACTGCCATGATTGCTCGTCCAGGGTTGCTCTGGGCATCAGGCATAAAAATGTCTGGGATTTGTCAAGCCCCGCTCTACTTTGTGGCATGTATGTCACACATATGAAATGCTGTGCTTTACTGATGTCATGATCATTCATCATCATATGATCATACGATTTACCAGAACAGGGGTCTGTTATTGGTTTGTTTCATCCTGTGGAAGGTGGGTGGAGCAGCTTGTCTGGCAGCAGAGCAGATATTACATATAATATTTTCCTGTCCTGGCATCGGACACGATCCAGAAGTACATGTACAGCACTACCGTATCATGGATCCTACCTTCACTTTAATGCATCAGCCCCATGGAAAACGAGGCTGGTGTGTAAATGATGCTCATACTTAAACAAACTCTTAGGGCCAGATTTACTAAGCTGTGGGTTTGGAAAAGTGGAGATGTTGCCCATAGCAAGTGGGTTTGGAAAAGTGGAGATGTTGCCCATAGCAACCAATCCGAGTCTAGCTCTCACTTTCCTATTACATACTAGAGAATGTCAGCTAGAATCTGATTGGTTGCTACCAATCTCCAACATCTCCACTTTTCCAAACCCGCAGCTTAGTAAATCTGGCCCTTACTGTTTGATATAAATATCTACAGCTACGTTGTCCCATCCTACCATTGGAAAGGCTTCCAGCACAGAAGCCTGGATCCTGAGGTTCTGCATGCATGCACAGTATTGTAACGCAGGCCTTTTCCGTGCGTAGAGTACAGAAAACAATGACATTACATAATTCTGTATACGGACCATAGTTACTGCATTATGTAGTTCTAAACATATTATGAAGATGTATTTATGCACATAGATCCAGGAGGATAACAGGTGGAAATCTCTTACTGGGCAAAACCATGTCAAATGTCAGGGGGGCAGTTCATTTTATTCTTTGTATGTAGGAAGAATTTAGCTCTTTGCACACAGATATTGAGTAGCTTTACTTTAAAACTGTTATTTAGACAGGAAACATCAAATCTCTATTCCAATACTGCTCCTGGTCCCTGGTTATACATTTATTGTTACCTGATTATTGCTCCTTCACAGCTCCTGACCTCAAAATGTTTACGTGCCCAAAACTCCTGTTCCTAAGGATGACCCACATTTACACTAATTCAATGTACATTTCTTTATAGCCCTTTCTATATTTACTTCTATGCACAGTATGTGTAGAATAAAAAAAAGACATTTTAATGTTCCCAAACTCACATCGTTTATTAAATGCCACACAAGGGCTTCTGACAAAATACACCAGGAAGATATTACACCAAATATAAAACTCTCCTTACAAAGCATGCTGGTGATTAATCCCTTCAGAGCTGGGAAAACACGGTGATCTTTGCAGCTCTAAAAAGGGGTTAACTCCCGACTGGTGCAAGCCGTAAGGCACATCAGGGCTTGGTTTACCATCATTAACCCAACTGATGGCGCAGCCCTGCCCAACTGTGACATCTCCACAGCTTCCAGTACACAGGAGTCTGCTCACACATTAATTTGTCTGCATATGTGACTTAGAGAGACATATACATACACTGGTGGACGACTGGCTGACACAATTACAAAAGGGAATGTATGCATATGATACAAAAAAAAAAGGGGGAATGTGCCCCTCTCCAGGAGAGGTGTCAATAAAGGGCAAGGATCACACAAAACATATCCCAACCTTAAAATGTTTAACCAAACACTGAACCCCTGTCATGCAAAGGAGAGGCCAACATGGTCTGTCCCAGCGCGCTGTCCCAAGTTATTATTTTTTCAGAGCGGGAGGAATGTGGGCAATAAGTAAAAGAAGTAAAAATTGGCTTTGCTTGGCACTTTGGCCCAACACTGGTGCCTAGTTGGCTGTGGTAGAGACAGATCCTTATTCAAACCCAAAAGGCATCTAGTGGGCACGAAGAGAGAATATAAAGGCAGTGCAGGAAATCTAACCCTATATTGATCCCTAAAAGCACCAAGCTGGATCTGTTGCTGGAGAACGATGGCTGTGATAGGAAGAAGGGGCATCACTGCATCCAATTTCAAGTCGGTGGTCTGGCTTTGTTTGTATCCCTTCCTCCTCCTCCCGCACCAAATAGTCTTTTCTTAGGTACGTGCGCTGGGTTACACACAGGGTAGTCATGCAGAGGGGCTCTCCTCTCGGGAAGCGTGTTATCGCTGTCATTCCCCGCCATCTGGTGCTGCTTTTACTGAATGCTGCATATTTCCTGCTATGTCCAGAACATGCAATCTGTGGCTGCTGTTCTTCTCTCTATCCAAAAATGCCTCCAAACGTTGAAGCAATGACAATACCAAGCACCACACAGCAGATAATAATCATGATCTTCTTCTGCAGGAACAGGAGAATAAAAGTCAGCAAAAGGTTGTGTTACATTACACTGCATACAACTCTGCCTCATTAGAGTCTACATACTGTATTCTGCTGTCACTAAGTCAATGCAGTCTGCACCTATTAAGTGATGTTAGGAGCAATGATTGCCGCTGCTCACTATTAAAGGCATCCAGGCAACGCACCAGTGAAGCTGTTGTTTCATATTCCCTGTCAGTTGTGCGGTGTTCCTTCTGCAGGTGACTGGTTATTGATCAGCTTTGGTCTTAATGTAGTCGCAGCAGCTGGATTATTCCCTAACTGGTTCTTTTGGCTTTATAAACCCTTCCTGCTTTTCCCCTGTGCTGGTGAGAGTATCTTCTACCTAGTATCCAGTTCTGACCCAGATTCCACTCTGTTCCTGAGATCCTACCTTTTGCTTCTATTTCATCCGGTGTCTAAATCTCTGCTTTCCCTAACCCTTTTCGGTGTCATAGGGCCTGATCCAGACTTTATTATGATAGGCATTTTTACGCACACGGCATGCGTAAATCTGGCAGTGGGAACGCACTTTTCTAGATCAGGCCCGTAGACTTGCACTACTGGAGCACAGTGTTAGGGGCATCTGAGTACCTGTGAGCAGGTCACACTCTATGGGAAAGACGGCCCCTACAGGTAAAAGGCCCTAAAAAGAAGCTTTGCAAATGTATTACCTCATAAGGATCAAGAGACTAATCTGAAACCCTCATTCATACTGACATATCTTTAAAGAATTTTGGTTCCAGCTGAAATT
Organism: Limnodynastes dumerilii; assembly: GCA_011038615.1. Classification (NCBI taxonomy): domain Eukaryota; kingdom Metazoa; phylum Chordata; class Amphibia; order Anura; family Limnodynastidae; genus Limnodynastes; species Limnodynastes dumerilii. Next base: position 323,780 of record WWET01001162.1, read on the forward strand.
TTATGATTGCCAGCATATACATTATAGACATGGCAGACTAAGGTGCAATACAATGACATTGCTATGACTATTAAAGAACTATAATGTAGTATGTGTTCCTAACAAATAACAAACTGAAGCAAAAATGGCTGGATGCACACTTTTATTTTTCAACTTATAAGATTTCCCACTTCCAGCAACCAGGGCCTACATTATGTCATTAAGTTTTCTGACTAAATGAGAGGAAACACCTACATAGTATAATGCCTAAGAGTGGATGTCCAAACTTAAGCAACCCCTCCATCTGAAGTGGCATTCTACTTAAGACTGGATAGAGTAAAAATGTCTTATGGGATAGCACAGCTGCATGAACATATGCCACACAAAAATAAATCTGCAATCCAATTAAAAACTCACTGAAGTTTAGGAAAATCTTAAGTGTGAATATGGCCCATGGCAAAGATAACTGCTACAGTATACTGCTATGTTACCAACAGTGGCTGAAAACAGGTACTCACCCTCCTGGCTTTACTCTGGTACTTGACAGCCTTTTTGGTGTCGGACACGGCTCTCTCCACATAATCCACGGCATGTTCCACATTATACTCTATACGGTCAATCATCTCTCCCTGATGGTGTGTAGAAAGAATGGGGGCAGGGAAAGGAAGAAATAGAAGAGGCCGAAAAGAAGGAGCCATAGATGTTCGGTACACATCAAGAGAAAGAAAGTAACACAGAGAAGAGAGGTTGTAGAAATACAAAAAGCGACATACAGGATAAGACACATGCAAGTGACCATAGCCATGTACATGACAGCAAGCCAGCGTATAAGATCAGTTAGTAGGTAAATGGAATGTGTATTGAGTTGAAGAAACATATTTACATTTATTTAACAGAGAAAAAGTCAGAATAAAGAAGAAGAGAATAAAAACATTCCATCAAGAAGACAAAAGGGAAGTAAAAAGGTCACAAGAACAAACAAATAGTAATTTGACAGAAAAAAATGGATGTGAAAGATGAAATGTATAAGAAAGAAGAGTAGAGTACAAAGGAGACACATTGAGCACAATAAATAGACCGCAGTATGGTAGCAGAGAAGTTAGAAAGCGATATAGGAGAAGTGAGGGATAACAGAAGAGGGCCAGAAAAAGAGAGATCCTTAATATCTTTATTGTGCAATCTTTATCTCATGAACATTACCTGTTCTTCATGGGTGAATTTCAGCCCCACTTGCTGCTCCGTTCAGCTTTAACCTGCGATGGTACAAAAAGAAGTGAGAGTTACCACCCAATATGACAAGAGTGGCAAAACCAGAAGAACAGACGGACAGACATTAAAAATCAATTAGTACTGCACAGACAGTGATAATGCCAGATATACAATATTACATGTATGTTCATGTCACTGCCATATGTAGAACAATGACTATACAGAAGACAAAGACAATGGCAGATTCTGAATTTCCTAAAATGTATTCACAGTCTGTGCTTTTACAGACTTAACTAAAGTCTTTTAACCATTTCTTTTCAAGGTATAGGATTCTCTAGGTTTCACTTCAATTAAAAGGTGCAATAGTTTCATTTCAGTATATTTTTATGAGTAGAATTGTCTCTGTATAATCCAATCCAGTATATTTAAACTAAAGTAAAGCAGCCCTCACCTCGCTTCATCACCAGATGAGTGATCTAGGCTAGGTTTTGTAAACTACAGACCGAATTCTGACTTCCGTACCTACGCTGATTCTGCGCTCAGAGGGCCCCGCACAGGGGGCGTGTCCACCCTCCATGCGTAGGAAATACACATGGGGGGTGGGCAGAGGCATGCTAATCATACAGTAAGGGCTTGGCTAAGCCATTGCGTATGATGCAGTATTCCGTATAGAATGGTTTTGTGTGGAATACTTAAGGGCCCTGCTGCTGGATCCACAATCCACATGTATGAGAGCAGGGGGGAGTGTCCTGCTCTTCTACATGCAGGGTTGTGGATCACCAATTGCTGCACAGGCTATCGTATGGAATTTCAGGGTAAGTATAAATCCAGCCCAACATTATTATGGTGATGACTTGGTGGATTCATGAGATCCATTTTAATTGTATATAAAAATGATATTTGGCACAACATAGTGACTCTTATTGATTAAACAAAATAAACACAGCACATCACAACACAACATATAGACAGTGTGTACCTACCAGCTGAGTGCTTATCCCATATGCAGCATGGGAAGTAAAGACAGGAGCAAGGGTGAGAAACCCAGTGCCCAATTGCAGAGTTGACCAGAGTACCTCCATTTTATGTGAAAACTAGCATTTTACAGTAGAAGGGAAATATGGGATTTACATTAATATACTTCAACACACATATTTCAATTTTAGCAGAAAGCAAAACCATTCCCTGTAATCTGGTTTAGAAAGAGAGCAGAGATTCTACGTACCTGACTCTCCACAAGCATCGCCATGTCCATAAACATGTCATGCAGCTCGCGGATGCTGTTCTCCAGCTTAATGATCTCACTGTGCCGAGTCTCAATTTCATTTAGAGCTTGTTTAGTTATGTTAGAGTCCATTATGATCTGTATAAAGAAGGTTGGGAATTGATTATAATAGTGAGTAAATAATAGGGGGAATGTAAAGGAAGGCAACACCTATTATTTATGCAAAACATCATATGCATGTGATTGGAAAATGTACAGGTATCAGCTTGGGAGGACGATATGTCTGTTTCCTATCTAATTATGAAACATCACAAAACAAATGGCTCATAAGCAACCTATGGCTATGTAGCTAAAGGGGAACTGCATGTCCACAGCACGTTCCACCTGCCTCACCAATAACTGTATAGACAGATCAGTTACATCAAACCCGCCTTCACTAAATAGTAACTATATATTATGACACTGCTTCATGGGAGCAAAATGTAATATGAGTAAGGCTGTCTGTACCCCTGATGAGAAGATGGCTGGGTTTCCACTCTCCAGCATATCTTCCAGCTCCTCACTTGTTGTAGTTCTGCCAGCTGTGGACACACAAAGTCAGATTTTATGGATTTCAATCAGGATAAAGCATTGCAAATAATCTGCAGCATATTTACATTGTACGTGCTTTTATCTAGGCCTACCGCTAAATCAACAGATCACTGTATGAGCTGTATCATATAGGCAAAAAAGGATTGCTTCTGTAGAGACGGACCAAGTCGGGTCAATTGACTGGTTTTTGGGAACACGTGCAGTGCCATTGATAACAGTCTATTACTAACCATATATACAAGGCAACGTAAATGAACACTGAATAACTGGCCAAATTGTGGGATACTTCAATAAATGGACAGGAATTCTGCTCTAATACTATTGGTGGGAAAAGTGAAAAGTTTTAAAATAAGAGGAAAACCAGTGGAAAGTTACACCGGGCCAAAACCAGGTTGAATTTCAGAGGAGGCAAATTTCAACTGTTGCAAACAGTGAGCTGAGAGGTGATGTTTCCTCGCTCAAGTGTAAGTAAGAGAGTAAAAATAAAGTGGTCAGTATATGTGAGCGATAAGAAAATGATAAGTATTCTCCTGCATGCAAAGAATAAAACTAAATGATTCCCCCTGAAATTCAACTGGTTTTGTCCAAATGTAACTTTCCACCTGATTCCCTCTTATTTTCAAAATCTGGATCTGGTCCATTTTGATAATCTCTACTTAAAAGATAAAGTATTAATTTCTGATTTAGGTTTATTAGTGAACATGTATTTTACTTATTATACTTACGTACATGTATTTTACTTAATATACTTACATATATTAACCAGGTGCAATACCAAATGGCAGAAGTAATATCTTGGGGGCTAAATTGCATATGTATAAAATGTTCTTTGAAATCATAGCAAAAGTATGTAAAATAAATAAATAAAAACAATTGAAATATATATGTTATGGGTAGTGGGTGTTTATCCACATGATATCCAAAGTGGTACTTGATGTGATTCTATAGTGGTTACATTGTACTTCCCAAAAAAGTTGAGAATTACTGATGTAGAGGATCATAAGACCACCTGAGGGCACTGTTGCACAAGAAGAATAGAAAGTCTGTTCCCCTCTTTACACTGTAAAGCAGGATACACAATACACATTTTTCTTACAATGGAACGACATTGTGACATTGGTTGATCGGTAAAATGAAATAATTTAAAAGATAAGTTCAAATGATGTTGTGTACTTTGCAATGATCAAGCATGATCACTGCAGAATACAAACTAACACAGTATTATTCCAAACACTTGTTTATTGTGCGACTGGAACAATCGTGAGAAAAACATGTAGTGTGTGTACCCAGCATAACATTCCTGTTTTTTTATTAACCAAAACTTTTTATATATTTAGACATGGTATAGATCAGATGACATAATACTGCAAATAAACCCAAACTGTACAACAAAATATAGGAAAACAACCAAAATGGGTGTAGTTCACTGCTCCCATGATCTGTCTTTTGACAGGTCATTTTGCAGCAATGAACCAATGACCACAATCTGAACAGTCCAACAGCAACTACCCTAATCATCCTCTTCCTGCAATCTAACCGTAATCCTCCCATAACCCTAACCATCCCCATCCCACAGCCTAACATACTGTAACCCTCTCTTCTCCACAGCCTAACCCTAACCCTCCCTACTGCAGCCTAACCCTAACCATCCCTGGGAAAGGGAACCCCGTTGAAATAAAAACATTCAACATTGTACCTGTTCTGATATAAAATACTGTTTATTATATACTTGTTGGCACAGCCACAATTAAGTGGTCGCTTGTATCAGTGTTGAAAATGGGATTGCAACATCGGCAACTGTATCCCACCAAAGTGGTATGATGTGATGGAAGACAGTATATGTGGGGGAGGAAGAAGAGAAGACGATGAAAGTTAGGTAAAGAAGAGGGTGAGACAGGCATGGGAACTGGGATTTTGTCAATACAATTAAAGAAGGGGCCACATTAATTTAGGCGAAGCATAGTGTTGCTAAATGGTAGGCAATCTATAGGATGTTTATCAGGAGAGTAAGAGAATAAGGTTTAACAGTCTACAAGAATGGCATAGACGGAGGAAAGAATTGGTTGTGGTAGAAACATGGGCCCAACTTTGTAGGAATCTTTGGGATTTGTCATTGGTCATTTGTCATTGGTTGGACAATAAATTCGGTTTAGTATCATGATAGCATCAAAGAGTTAACTAAGAAACACACTGAAAGCATACTGTGCTGAGTAAAAGCCATTATGAAAGCCAAGGGTGGTCTAAACATGTACTAGCAGAGGTATATGCTAAGCTTATTTTATCCAAATTGTACAAGAAACCAAAAAATTCATCATTCATTGTGGAACCACTCTATAGGCCCGATTCAATGGGACGCAAAGCTTTGTCACAAATTTACATCACGATTTTAATATGCACCTAATGGAGGTATGTATTAAAATCCAAATATTTTCTTACCGTAATAGGCACACTCTGCACTTTTTCCCATCTTAGCGGACAACTGAATCGGGCCCTATGAGATTTTCTAAATCTATTACTTGAAATCCAATTCATAAAGACCAGGTAACAGATCTTGCTAAATTATTGGGTTGATTGTGTCTACAGATGTTTGCAACAAAAGCTTTCTCCCTGCCCCCGCCTTTTATCCCACCCTCTATCTCCGCTTCCAACTTTGCCTCCTACTTCTCATTCAAAATTATCTCTATCAGAAAGTCATATCCTCCACCCTGCTTTCTTCATCCCTCCCCAACTCTCCATTCCCTCTTCTATGCAACCATCATGAGTCTTCTTCTTTCCATCCTACGACAACTGATGAAATTCACTCCCTAATAATATCTTCACCACCCTGAACCTGCCCTGTGGACCCTATTCCCTCACACCTTCTCAAACACCTCTTTCCCACTGCCTGCTCCCATCTAGCCCACCTTTTCAACCTTTCCCTCTCCTCTTTTAAGCATGCCCTTGTCTCTCCCATTCTCAAAAACCTAATCTGGATCCTACATACCCCTTGAGCTACCGACCTATATCCCTTCTCCCCTTTACCTCCAAACTCCTTGAGCGCTTAATCTACCAATGTCATCAGCTACCTTACTGACAACTCTCTCCTGGACCCCCTCCAATCTGGTTTCCGGCCCCTACATTCCACTGACTGCCCTTACCAAAGTGACCAATGATCTGTTATCTGCCAAATCCAAGGGCCACTACTCCATCCTCATCCTTCTTGATCTGTCAGCTGCTTTTGACACCGTTGACCATCCTTTTCTGCTTCAAACACTCCGTTCTTTTGGTCTCACTGACACTGCTCTCTCTTTGTTTTCCTCCAATCTCTCTGACTGCACCTTCTCTGTTTCCACCGCTAGCTCACCCTCCCTCAGCTCCCTATTGGTGTCCCCCAGGGCTCTGTCCTTGGCTCGCTCCTCTTCTCCCTCTACACCTATTTGCTGAGTAACCTCATCAGCACTTTTGGTTTCAACTACCACCTCTATGCTGATGACACTCAAATTTACCTCTCCTCCCCTGACCTCAACCCTTCTTTTCTGTCTAAGATTTCCGAGTGCCTTGCATCCCTATGCACATGGATGGCCAAACGCTTCCTCAAGCTGAATATGGACAAAACAAACATCACTGTTTTTCCTCCCCCTAGGATTACCATAATAACAGGTGATACCTCTGTCTCCTCCTCCCATCATGTTCACTTCACTCTTCACCTTCTTTCTAGTTGTCTTCCTTGACTCCTCACTTTCCTTTATACCACACATCCGTGCCCTTTCTCATTCTTGTCGTTTCCACCTACGCAACATTGCATGCATCCGTCCATTCCACACCAGTGAAGCTACTAAAACCCTCATCCACTCTCTAGTCATATCACGCCTCGACTACTGTAACAAACTCCTCGTAAGTCTCCCTTTCACCCATCTTATCGCCTTTCAATTTATATTCAATGCTGCTTCCAGGCTCATCTTCCTCTCACGCTGCTCTACCTTGGCCTCTCCTTTATGTCAAACCCTCCACTGGCTTCCTGTCCACTTCAGACTTCTTTTAAACTCCTTACCCTCACCTTTAAGGCCATCTCCTCATCCACTGTTCCCTACTGCTCTTCCCTTATCAACATGCATACCCATTCCCGCCCTCTCTGTTCTGCTAACCAGTGCTGTCTGACCTTCTTACTGATCACCACATCCCATGCCCATATCCAGGATTTCTCCCGTGCTGCAGCAATGTACTCAAATGACCTCCCTTCTTCAGTCAGACTCTCCCCCACTTTGCAGGTCTTCAAGCGCTCACTCAAAACGCACCTGTTCAAGCTAGCCTACCCCTCCTCCACTTAACATCCTCACTGCATCCTACATCTATACCTTCTTTTCCTTCCTTCCCCTTCTCCTCCACTCACACCAGCAGTCCACTTCCTTCCCCCTCCTTATGTTTTCTGTAAGTTCATTCCTCCCACTTAGTGTGTTAGCTCACATGAGCAGGGCCCTCAATCCTAGTGTTGTTCCTTCCTCCATCACTCCACCCTCACTTCGTACCCTCTTGTCCCCTTCTGCTACCCTTTTATCCCATCCCCACGTGGTGGCTCCCTCTCAACCTCTCACTGAGCTCTATCCCCTTCTCCCTGATCTGCCAAGTTTGACACCTCCCATTTTGCCTTTTTACAATTTATATTGTATTTTATTATGTATTATGCTGTCCATCCCCACCCTGTATGTCTGCACTGTAGTTTATTGTTGTATTTTGTACGGCACTGCAGACACCTTGTGGCACCTTATAAATAAACAATAATAATAATAATAATAAAATAACCAGACATCTGGTAGCATTGAGAACCTGGATAGACAGACTGCCACATGCTTTATCAAGTCCCCTAAATGTAGACCCAGATGGATGAATCACTAAGGAGAGTTCTTAGTCCCCCTCTTTGCAATGCCTCCAGTAGGAGCTACAGTATATCTATTTTTGTTATCTAGTGGGCACTAAGTACCAAGGGCCAAATCCAGAGCTACGCTCTTACTATGCTGTGGTCTTACGCTAGCGTACGTTCGATGCACTCCCCTCGGCACACCCCTCTCATGTACATATTTTAGGCGCCTTACGCTTTTCATACCCTACCTTAACTTTACGCTGCGTAACCACTAGAGGATGGACTTCACACACATAGCTACGCTGCTAAGCACGCCCATACTGTACGATTTAAATACTTCACCCCGCCTTTGAAGCGTAAATACTAGTGGCGTATGGCTGACACGCCCCTTCGTAAGTTGATATGCTACAGATACGTGACTGCCCCTTATGCTATGTCTTGCGTCGCGTAACATCTGCTGTGCGCATACGCACTAAGTACTAATGTGTGAATTTACGCTAGCGGCTAGCGAAAATTTACTCGCGGACGTTGTTCTGGATTTACCCCCAAGTGTAATAGATTTTATATATATTTTCTTTTTTTAATTAAAATCGTGTATATTGGGGATTTAACATATTTTCCTTTAATTTGCCCCATATATGTTCTTATGGTGAACAGTCTTGTTTTTCATTGAGTTAATGGATATGCTGTAAACTTCAAGTCAAAAAACAACATAAAGTAGCATACAATAATATTTAATCAGTATATATTACAGCTGAATCACATTCAGTTTTCACCTCCAACGAAACTTTGAAAATATAGTATTTGACATAGGTTAATCGTCTTTTAGGTTACTAGCTTGAGACTTATTTTGGCAGTATAGTTATGGAGCAGGTATGAAAATAACATTTTGAAATGTAACATTTATTTATAACACTGTTTTCAGAATAACATTTTTGCTTTACTATCTGACAAATAAATCATATAACTTTGATTCTGATAGCATCAGTTCACTGTCAGTCTCCTATATATGACCAATATAGCATCCACTCCAGCAATGACAATAATCACAATTCAGGCTGTAGCCTACAGCTTAATGTACCAATTAGTGCTGCAACTTCATGGTGTTCTATTACATTAGCAAATAGAACTTGTCTTATTTCCAATAACAATAACACACTGGCCGTGCAAATCATAGGACCACCTCTGGCAGAGCTCAAGGGTATATCCAACCCAGAGAGACATTCTATTTCCTTGTCTTGTCCCTGTCATTCTGTGAGAACACTGTCGCTTTGGATAAGTGCTCTGGCTTGGATGATGTCTTCTTCGTGGAAATTGATCAAACGATTCCTGATCTAACTGTGAGTCACATGATTTCCTAAAATCCTGCACTCTATCTCCTATCATACATTAAATGACTTACAATGGATTATTAGCTGTATACCAAATACGTAATAAAGACTTTTGAAGTAAGGTTTCTTTTTTGTCCTTTCCTTACCATACACAAAGTAAAAAATTATATTGCATTAAACTACAATGGGACTGCACTACTTACACATGGGGGTTGGCAATGCAGGATCCTATCTATATAGAGCTTGAATTCCAAAATAACTCAGAGGGATGTATTAGCACTGAGTCGCGCTATCTAGACAACTACTCATACGTAACGACTACCAACAGCTGAGGCAGATATGCTTGTAAATTGTTAAATACTCTTGCACTCTAGTGTGGCTTGTCTGCACACAATGTAGGCTATGGTTAGGAAGTAGTAATTATGGACCGGATCCACAAGTCCGCTGTCTTCCAATCTCTAACCGCAGCAGTAGCGGATTCAGAGGGAGGATCACCATCTGATCTTAAAGTCTGTACAAGCCCATTGTTGGAAATACTCCCTGCATGAGACTCTGCATCCTGAATATCCAGATGTGTGTAGGAAGTGTCATTTGTGGGCATGCGCTCTTTTGAATTGGGAGCAAAAAACACCCACACTTCTGAATTCTTGATCTGGATCTAAGATGTGTCCTTTATAAATGTAATTGATTTAATAAATGTAGTAGATTGTGTGGGGTTAACCTTAGCATCAGCTACAACTATGCAATGATAATACACAGCTCCTCTTTACCCTCCTTACGCAGTTCAAGCAAAGCAAGAAGCTATCCTGAGCAGAAAATATTGTCCCTCTAGTTAACAATGAATGGAATTGAATGTTTATAATGCACGCTTGTAACTCTGCATGCCAGCCTGGTTCAGAGTACACACAGAGTAAGTGCACACACAGGGGCAGGCTCTACAATTTCTTGTGCACCAAAAGTCTGCCCTGTTCTCACTCCAAGCTGTGTGTGTGTGTGTAACCAGATTAGTTTAAGCATCAATGATTTCTTTTCCAAGCTCTGTGTGCTCTTCCCTCTCTCACAGTGTAAATGGAGCAGAGCTTAGACATCTGTGGCCATGAGCCCTGTTTCAGATTAAAGAAGAAAGATTTATTAGCTGATCTGTGGCTACTATAACTGGAAGCTGTAATATAACATGGCACGATACCAACAACAGCTACCAATCTAATAATCATTTTAGAATGTTATTACAATATACTACAATCAGTGTTGAAGATCTATGTCATGTAGCAGTGCTCAAAGCGTGCTGATATATGGCACTTCTACTGCGTTTGCTGTAAATCAGTGAAATTCACTTCACTTACATATATCCGGAAATTTGCCCACTGATAGAACATATAAATGTATTGGGACTTAGGGCAGATGGACTTAGTGCAAGACTTTCCCTAAGTAGGAAAGTCTTCTGTTGCACCAGATTGCAGATGGTGACAGGCAGAAGCAGAGAGTATTGACTGCAAAAATTGTTCCAATATTGAAATATTTGCCCTAGGATAATAGTAAGTGGGGCAAATATAAGATCCATTGAGTAGACATAACTTCAGTAAAGAAATACTGGCCCCAAGAATAACAAGTGCTGACTTCTTTTAGCTACTGGTATAAGTCTTGCTAGTACTGGTACTTGTGGCTACAAACTATACATAGTTATAATAAGAGAAACAAAGGATAAGAGGTCCCGCTCCAAACAAACATTATATAACACTATGTGTCAGCACATACATAAAAGGGAGGTTTAGTTCGCAATATAGCTATATTGGGTTAAGCTCAGCTGCCCAGCGTCAAGGCACCACATTAAAATGAACTGTTTAATATTTACACTCCGCTCCTAGTGTAAGACTAACAAAAAAAGTATATATGGGGAGACCGCCGGAATGCATAAGAATATTAACTCTGTAAAAAAATTAAATAAAAAATAGAAAAAAAGAAGTAAATAGTAAAAACTCACCTGTCCGGGCGAGCCGTCAGACTGCAGGTGTCCAAGTCCCATGCGCAGTGTTTCTAATGTCGGGACTTTTTAAAAGTCCTGAATGAGAGTCACTGCGCATCGCATGACTGAGAAGTCCTGCGATGACCCAGCAGATCATTGCAGGACCTCGCAGGAGGGGTGAGTATTTGTAAATACTGTGAACGAAGCTGCCAGGCTCGCTGTGAAATTAAGCTGTAAGTAAATAGACCCCATAGTGTTATATAAAGTTTGTTTGTAGTGCTCTCTTTTGTTCCTTGCAGTTTCACAGTGGTCACTTTGGTTCTTGGCTGCACCACTACCTTTATATATACACTTGCACACAAGCGCAGCCTGTTTTCTTGCTAGTGTAGGTTACTCACCTTTCCCTGCGGTCCGGCGGCAGCGGCACGGGATATCGGCGGCAGCGGTATTTCCGAATCAGAATGGGTGAGTATGCGGATCGTCATACTCAACAATTCTACAAAAAAAATTCTAAAGTGTGCAGTATTCTAAACAGGGATATCTGAAAAGGAGCTTTTGGGTGTCCCTATTTCGGCAAGAAGATTTTCTAAGCTGAGACTGACAACGGTTGTGAATCCAGTCCTAAGAGTGAAAGGTTACACCTGTGCAAACCATGTTGAAGGTAATTGTATTCTTTGCATGCAGGGACATATCTTTGTATTACTTACTGCACACAGATACTGAGCTTTACTATCACACTGTTATTTAGACTTGGGTTAGGAAACATCACCTCTCAACTCTAATGCTGTTTGCAACAGATGAAATATGACTCTCCCTGCAATCAACATGCTTTACCCAAGAGTAACTTCCCTCTCTTAGGGTCTGATTCAGAGATACGATTTCCACGGCACTTAGGAGCATATATTTAGGATCTTAGAAAATTCGCAAAACTGCGCATGTGTAGTAATAGTGCAACGCCGTCTACGTAGCGGTTAGGAGCGTAAATTCGCTAAGAGCGTAAGTTTGAATCGCACGCAAGCACTTAAGAAGCTGCGAAAGTTTAAGATCTTAAGGATTTGCATGGAAATGGGCGGGGGGAGGCAGGGAAATGAGGGAAAGTGGGCGCGGGCAGACACTTAGGATCTTAAATAAACGCTCCCACGTCACTTAAGATCCCAAATGACAGCGCAGAGTTAGGG
>WWET01001162.1:347844-359299 GCA_011038615.1 Limnodynastes dumerilii
TTCTTAAGTGTGAATCAGGTCCTAAGAGAGGAAAGTTACTCCTGGGCTAAACCATGTTGATTTCAGGGGAGTCATATTTCATCTGTTGCAAACAGTACTAGTGTTGAGAGGTGATATTTCCCAGCCCAAGTCTAAATAACAGTGTGATAGTAAAGCTGGTCAGTATCTGTTTTCAGTAAGCTATTCAAAGATGTATTCCTGCATGCAAAGAATACAATTAAAATGACTCCCCCTGAAAACAACATGGTTTTGCTCAGGAGTAACTTTAGGTTCTTATTTTTAGAACTTTCTTAAGTGTGAATCAGGTCCTTAATTTCAAGCTACTTCTTAAATCTGGATCTAGCCCTTTGTGTGAATTAATTGGTTGTCAAAGGTGAATCCGGTCCACGATTATTATATTTTCTTCTAATGGTTATTATATTAAGCTCCTTAAACCATACATAAGTGCATGGTCTGAGTTTTGAGCTATGATATTGTCTGTGTGTCAACACTGTGGCAATGTGTTAATCTGTAGGCTCAACATCATACAAGACAGATAAAAAAAGAGAGAAGATGGGGGGAGGGGGCAGAGAGAGATCTGATTATACACTGAAGAGTGTGCAAATTTAAAGCTGGTCGTCTCAGTCACCACACAGATGCTAAATCAGGTGTACTGGCAAATGGTCACGATTATTCATATTATACAGCACCAGTATCCCTAATAAATAAGGTCCATAGGTTATGACTTACTTGCACATGAGTAGTAACCCAGCTACATGTTATATGCTTCTGGGATATGATGTCACATCCCTAAAAATAACATACAACCTGCTCCCATTCTTCTGTAGGATGGGGAAAGGTGCAAAGAGCTCACACCTCAACCTTATATATAGGCACAACATGCCAGCACACAAGTATAACTTCGTTATCGCAATATAGTTGAGAAGACTTTCAGAGGTCTATAAATAAAAGCCACATTTCAGTTACATAACAGACAAAGTGGGTGTATGTTTTGAAAACTGATCTAATAACCATAAGTGTCATATCAGTCAGGATCCAGAAATATGTAGAGGCGGAATTTATTAAAATGTACATGTCTGGCGATCCTTGGTGCTCTTCTGTAGTCTAGGGATCCTGATGCTTCTTCCTTACAGCACAAATATTGATCTCTCTTGTACTATGCCTGTGATAAATGCAGCTAAACAGACAGCGACAGACCTAAACTACAAAAAAAGCGTCATCCTGGAATGTTAAATAAACCCTCTGATATCACCCATTAATTAAGCACTGAGTATGGTAGGAGACTCAATATGTGATACCCATCTGTGGATAGAAATCATTCATACAAATAATGCACTATATAATCTGGTATAAAATATTGAATATGAAATAAAGGAGAGACATAAATCTAAAAATGGCTGTGGTATAGCAATTCATACTTATTTACAATCCCTGCTCACATTCTGTTGATAGAAATGTGGATTTACATAAATCATATTCCCCCTCAGGAGAAGCATAAATGAATCCATACAAATGAAAAACTGTTTTTTTTATATATAATAAATAACATATTATTTCTAGAGAAACTTCAGTACAATGCCATACACTGAGCAGCACATAGTGGCATAATATAATGATAGATGAGTACAAAATATAATACCAAATTCAATAAGACTCTATATGGCAAACAGGTATGGTCCCGGTGGAACCTAATGTTTGGTAAATCCCAGAGATAAAGAACACCACAGAAGACAATTCTTAATCAACTATAGTATGCAATAAAGAATTAAGCAAAATACATGAATAATACTTAGCTTCGGCTGGTAGTTATTGCTTGATAATGATCAACAGGTTTCCAGGGGCCCCTATCTCAATTGTTGTCGAGCTGGAAAAGGGCACTTCTGCAGTCAGTCAGGTTAGTTACATACAAAAAGCCTGGGTCACTCCTGCACTCACTCAGTCAGGTTAGTTACATACAAAGCCCGGGTCACTCCTGTACTCATTCAGTTCAGTTATGTACAAAGCCCAGGTCACTCCTGCACTCAGTCAGGTCAGTTACGTACAAAGCCCGGATCACTCCTGTACTCAATCAGGTCAATTAAGTTCAAAGCCCAGTCACGCCTGCCCTCAGTCAGGTGAGTTACGTACAAAGCCCGGGTCACTCCTGCACTCAGTCAGGTCAGTTACGTACAAAGCCCGGGTCACTACTGCACTCAGTAGGGTGAGTTACGTACAAAGCCTAGATCACTCCTGCACTCAGTCAGCTCAGTTACCTACAAAGGCCGGGTCACTTCTGCAATCAGTCAGGTCAGTTACGTACAAAGCCCGGGTCACTCCTGCACTTAGTCAGGTCATTTCTGTATGAGGCCACCGAGCTGACCTTCTGCCATGTTTTTTATACCACAAAAACAACAGAGCTGGAACTCCCAATCTTATTACGTTATAACCATGTTTTAAGCAAGTTAATTGGTGCTACTTATCTAATATCTAACTAATTTCCACACTCTATATATGTAAAGTATAAGCCAGCATTGCATAATGTTAGTATCACCTACCCTCTGCTACCACCAAGCTATCTTATTGGCATGTCTTGGTCTTGAATGTCTGGTTCTACACAGTATTAATAACACGTTCGCATAAAAGCACATTAAAAATAGAGAACAGCAGCCATCTTAGGCTGTCTGGCCATACAGGTACCATTCATGAAGGCCTCAGGCATGGAAGCATCTTGTAGTGGAATCTAATGCTAGAATCCTCTTGAAATCCAATTATACATTTACAACTGAGCAGGAGGGACTGGGTCCTTCCTCACACTCCAAACAACCACACAGAAAAGAGAGCTCAGCTTTAAAAGAAATAATTATCCAGTTTTAATTGGTAACAGCAGCATCCACTGGCACAGATCCAAAGAACTGCTGATCTTCCATTCATGACCTTTCCTGACTGTGAGCCAAGCACCCAGAGACAAAATGAAACACACAGACAAGTGTATGGGAGTGATGTGTGTATACACTGTGGGAGCATTTCCATAAACACTAAGCTTTCAGAAAACAAACGTTCAAGAAATCTAGTGGGTCACTGCAGGCAAATTAAAATTCTGGCCTCGTTATCAACACTTTTACTGTGAAAACACAATTAGGGGTATAAACTAAGGCGATTCATTTTAAACTCTTTACCTGCCTATAGCATGTATGTGCTTCACGTATGCCAACTACTATCACATTACTGAACTGCAAATCCAAACATTACCGGTTCTTTCCGAAGTCAGAAACTTTGATTTTCGAAATAGGGACCTCTGTAAGTTTCTTTTCGGGTGTCCCTATTTCGAATACTGCCCAGTTTTTTTTCCCCCAGAATGGGTGAGTATGCCGATCGGCATACTCACCCATTCACATTTGCAAAAAACGCTGCCACCGATATCACTCCGCAGTGCTGCTACCGCCGTACCGCAGCAAAGGTGAGTAACCTCAACAGGGATGCAATTGAAATCCCAGCCAGTTTTCGAAACGGCCCTATCAAAATAAGGCTGTTCTAAGCGGGGACCCACACCCACAAATTCTGACTATGGATTGCAAATTTAAGTAATAATAGCACCAGAAGTCTGGGACAGCTATAGGCAACTGTTTCTTCCAATGATTTCTTTCACAGTGCAACCACTGCAGCAAGGACTGCCTGACCTGGTCCACAGCACAGCTGGTGTTAAAGGAAAGAGTAATCTGAGTCAGCAATCAGAGTGCTCCTACTCCCATACCTCTTATACCTTTTACAGAATTGCAGACTGCCAAGAACCAGGAACCCGGTTATACCTTTTATTATAAACTACCTTGAGCCAGAATCTACCCTGTCTGTAATTACCAACTGCTTTCAACAGGCGTTTTACCTGTGATCATTAACCGCCTGGAGCCAAGAATCGCAATAGGAGCAGCGTTCAAGAACACAGAGGATTAATGAATGTGAACTAGAGCTCACACAAGCAGGGTTTCTTTTGTATACTGACTGAATACAGTAATGAGGGCTATTATGTGAATAAATAAAGGCCAGCAAGACTGGAATTGACCTTACTTGTTGAAACGCTGCTTGATTGATCTCCCCAAAATAAATACATGCACAAGAACTTTTTGAAACATAACTCTACTCTGATTCAAGTAACGCAAGGAGTAATATTCTGCCCTGATATAATGCTGCAGGAGTCCTGGCATATACTGGTGAGCAACTACATTTATTTGTGAAAAAGCCCATACTACGAATTAATTGCAGGGGTATCAGAATTTATTTAGGTTTAGTAGGTAAGACATAACATACTTTCGTTTCTGTGCCCCTAAATCACCAGATGCAGCTTCCTCATTCTGGATCTTATCCTGACCTGTGCATTTTCCATGCAAGGAGGTCAGTAAGTCCGCACAGGGGAGAGGGAAGGGAATCTGAATCCGTCCACATGCAGATCCGTGCAGATCTTCCTTCCGTCGCTCACTTACCTTAATCTGCATGCCTGTACCTATGCCTCTGTACCTTAGACATGTGGATTTCAAGTAACACCCCTCTGCGCGGGAAATCTATTGTACAGAACAGTCAAAGGAGACAGTGTGTAATGAGATAGATTAGCATTACCAATGTGTGCGCTACGTATGAATTTTATGGAAGACATCAATGTGCTGTTATGTCGGGGTGTGAGAGGACCGTTCTCACCCTCCCAGTTCCGAACTGGCTGGTAATTCGATTGCTTTTGCCTCGCAGAGGCCAAGCAATTGATCCCCGGAACAGTGAAGACGTAGCTCCAAATGGTAAGTCTAAATTTTACCCCAACCCTTTCCCTAATCCTTATCCTAACCCTCCCCTTTCATGACCCTAATACTCCCCTTCTATTACCCTAACCCTAACCCTCAGCCTAACCCTAAGAAATCCATACCCGCAGCCTCACCTAACCCTAACCCTCCCCTTTCATGACTCTAACCCTAGCTCTCTCATTTCAATACCCTAACCCTCCCTTCCCCACAGCCTAAACCTAAAAGTCCCCGGAAAGTGTTACTCGCCTCTCGGGTGTCTGGTTGGTGCGGTGTGTGTGACCGGTCTCCTGTGGCGTTTGTGAAAAATGAATGAAAACCCAAAATCATGCTAAAATGGCTGCCTTTTCAAAATAGAGACAGCCAAAAATGAGCTTTCCGCTGTCTCTACCTCTAAAGGACAACATATGCGACAGCAACTTGCCAGTTATATCAATCTATAGCTAGCTCTGTTACAAGAATCCTCCATATCGTTCATTGGAATATAAATGTGTATTTTTTTCCATAAAAACAAAGGCAGTAAGAAAACACTATTTTATTTTCCTCAAATGGGTCTTTTACTGCAATACAAAAACAGTCCTAACAAACCTACTCCTTTTGTGCTCTACTGAAACAAATAAATTATACACAGCTGCCCACACAAAAGGTGTCAGTTTGGAAGTGTTGCTTAAATCCCTTCCACAGGCACTTAAAAAGGTAACTTAAGTAAACAATAGCTCAAGAAAGTTCCAATTATTTCAGTGAATAGCAAGTTATTTTCTTGTCAATATCGCTGCTATGGATGATTGCTGTGTTACTGCTAGCGCTGCTGATTGCACTGACCTCTAAGGAACTGATGAAATACATATGTATGATATATGTTCTTGAACCGTAGTTACTGTTTACTAATATAAATCGCTTTACAGTAAAAATATGATATGATGTTTGCTGCTATACTTGTATTCACTTATTAAAACTAATGACTGTCATGCCAAAAAGAAAAAGCTATTTAGTAAGGAATGAAAGCAATCTTGCAAAGGTTAATAGGAAGAAATGCCCATAAAGCATTCATACTACAATGGTTTCCAGCTGAAATCAGACATGTATAAAACTATATAAAGCTTAATGAATTGACTTTATTGTCACCATATAATATATAATAAAATAGTCGCTTTATTTTTATGACTCCCTATAATGACTATAGCCCATCCCTGTAATGATTATGCCCCATAGTATGACATCCCTAAATTAGGTTCTTTATCATGCCTCCCCTGTATTGATGAAACTTCATATCATGGCATCCCAGTAATGTAAGTACCCCATAACCATGCCACACCTGATTTCATTATGTCCCATATAATGCCACTTTTGCATAGACTATGTCCTGTACCATGCCTCCCCTGCATTGATTCTCCTACACATCATGCCACCCCTGCATTGATTCTCCTACACATCATGTCTCCCCTGCATTGATTCTCCTACACATAATGCCTCCCCTGCATTGATTCTCCTACACATAATGCCTCCCCTGCATTGATTCTCCTACACATCATGCCACCCCTGCATTGATTCTCCTACACATCATGCCACCCCTGCATTGATTCTCCTACACATCATGCCACCCCTGCATTGATTCTCCTACACATCATGCCACCCCTGCATTGATTCTCCTACACATCATGCCACCCCTGCATTGATTCTCCTACACATCATGCCACCCCTGCATTGATTCTCCTACACATCATGCCACCCCTGCATTGATTCTCCTACACATCATGCCAACCCTGCATTGATTCTCCTACACATCATGCCACCCCTGCATTGATTCTCCTACACATCATGCCACCCCTGCATTGATTCTCCTACACATCATGCCACCCCTGCATTGATTCTCCTACACATCATGCCACCCCTGCATTGATTCTCCTACACATCATGCCACCCCTGCATTGATTCTCCTACACATCATGCCACCCCTGCATTGATTCTCCTACACATCATGCCACCCCTGCATTGATTCTCCTACACATCATGCCACCCCTGCATTGATTCTCCTACACATCATGCCAACCCTGCATTGATTCTCCTACACATCATGCCACCCCTGCATTGATTCTCCTACACATCATGCCACCCCTGCATTGATTCTCCTACACATCATGCCACCCCTGCATTGATTCTCCTACACATCATGCCACCCCTGCATTGATTCTCCTACACATTATTCCACCCCTGCATTGATTCTTCTACACATTATGCCACCCCTGCATTGATTCTCCTGCACATTATGCCACCCCTGCATTGATTATCTTACATATTATGCTACCCCTGCATTGATTCTCCTACACATTATACCACCCCTGCATTGATTCTCCTACACATTATGCCACCCCTGCATTGATTCTGCTACATATCATGCCACCCCTGCATTGATTCTCCTACACATTATGCCACCCCTGCATTGATTCTCCTACACATCATGCCTCCCCTGCATTGATTCTCCTACACATCATGCCTCCCCTGCATTGATTCTCCTACACATCATGGCTCCCCTGCATTGATTGTCCTACATATTATGCAGAAGTTGGTAAGCTTTATGGTAGACCTGAAGGCAGATGGAAAGAGGTGATACGTGAGGAGTTACTGTGCACAGCATCATAATAAAAGCAACCTACTTCAGCCAAGCATTCTATCTGTGGCAGCAGTCTGAAGAATATTTCTTGGCTTCTCTACAATCTACATGTTGGCTACAGTTACTGCCATTAACATGGTGACACTCAAAATGTGTATTTCATATGTTATTTAAATAGTCAGCCTGGCAACCATTAATTGCATGCACATTATATATTTTAGACTGTGAATAAAACAATAAAAGTAAATAATTTGCACAGTAACAACAAGTTATTTGTACTGGAGCCATGCACCTTACACCATTATTCAACACAATCACAATTATTATTGCAACACAATCAAAATTGCATTCAGTTGTAGTTCCCAAAGTGTGAATCCAATGCAGTTCTTTTTTGCAAACAAGCTTACTTACGGAGAGAAGCGACACTCAAGTAAACATAGCACTGTCTCTTTCCTGGTAATTACCAAGCAAGCCAGGAGCTGCAAAAAGCTGCAACAATTAGCTGCAGGGACAGAAGATGTGCTACAGTGTGACCTAAGGTCATTACCCTTCTAGTCAGTGAACACCGAGGAACCAAGAGATATCCAAATATGACAAATATTTATGCCATGACCTAAATAATGATTAGGATATATGCTACTAACTACTTAGTATTTCTTTTGGCACCTTGAAATACTTACTGAGAAACTAAAGCTGTGCTTACACTAGCACGATTATCGCTTCCAGCAAGAGGTGGCCGATAAACAGGATAATTTTCCCCTAGAGAAAGGTCCCGATATTGGCACCATTCATCTGCTCTGACTGATGATCATGGATGAAGAGGGAAAGGCTGCTTGCAGTTGATTGGCTGTACAGGCCTCCTGTTAATCTCTGCACTGATATCATTGCTTAAGCCTGATATATTTTAAACATGTCTTATGAGCAAACAATCATACCAGAGTGTTTCTGGTACAATTATTGGTTATTTGAAAAATCCATCCTGACCGCTCAATACAACGATTTGTGGCCCAAACTCTCAATAATTGTATGCTTGAGCCAACAATCTGTCAAAAAATGACTAGATTGGGGCTCCGTTCTGGGTTCTCAAGGCTTACTGCTTGGATTGGACTGGAAGCTGGGTAGTTTTAAGTAAGATCTTCTCATGGACTGTTTGACAATAATGGGAATCAGTGAGACCGCTATACAAAGTAGAGTAGAGTAACTGGATCACTGGAACTCAGAGATACCAGAAGGCAATTAGAATTGCAGACAGGAGACAAAAGTAACTGCAGACAGGAGGCAATAGGAATTGCAGAAAAGAGGCAATAGCAATTGCAGAATGGAGGCAATAGCAATTGCAGTCTGGAGGCAGCAGCAATTGCAGTCTGGAGGCAGCAGCAATTGCAGTCTGGAGGCAACAACAATTGCAGTATGGAGGCAACAGCAATTGCAGACTAGAGGCAACAGTAATTGCAGACTGTGGGCAATAGCAATTTCAGATTGGAGGCAATAGTAATTGCAGACAGAAAACGACAGGTTTTGCTAGCTTAGAGCAATGACAGCTGCAAACTGGAGGCAATGGTGATAGCAAGCATTAGCAATTACAATCTGGAAACAACAGGTTGCCTGACTTGGAGCACTGGAGGCAATAGGGATTGCAGACAGGACACTGCAGCAATTGCAGGCTGGAGGCAATAGTGATTGCAGACAGGAGACTGAGGCAATTGCAAACTGGACGCAATAATGATTGCAGACAAAATACTGAAGCAAAGGCAGAAATTGCCACCTGGAGGATTCTTATGGTAGAGACAAAGAGATACCATTGGTAAAGATAGAGACAATAACCTAGGAGTGGATCCAGACTTCCTAAAACGGGGCATTTTCCTATCACTAGGGCGCTGCTTTTCCTCTGGATCCAGAATTCTGTCCTGGTTGAAAATCTGACAGCGGGGTGGGACGTCTCAGAGAGCTAAAATACGTCCGCACTGTGTGACAGATCCAAATAGTACAGTAAGGGCTAGCTTCAGCCCCTATGTACTAACCAAACTTCATACTGTGCCCACATAGGTAGGAGGCAGGGGTGGTGGAAATCTTTATGAGTGAGGGGTGTAGTCTCGCTATCCTTGATGTATGGATTTCTGATTGCAGCAGGGATTAGGCATCAGACTTCCGCTCTCACACACGCACACACACACCACACACACACACACCACACCACACACACACACACACACACAAAAATATATTTATAGTTTGTATAAAACAAGCCACTCATCCCCATGGTTCACATCAAATTAACTTTTTAACCATCCAGGTTACACTAAGTTGTCTACACCTACCACAGGTCACACTAAAATAATTACCTCCCTCCACTTCACACTAATTAAAAATGTCACACCAATTTAACTTCTGTCTTTACCTTACACACATTCACATTAAGTTTAGCACCCATAAGCCCAGTAAATACAAAAAACAACCCCACTTAACTTAATTCACATTAAATTAACCCAGTTCACACTTAATGCAGCCCCCACCCCTAAAATTCATACTCCTGATAACACAAAGGTAACATATCCTTTCCCCCTTCCCTTTAACTAAACTAACTGCTACCTGTTTACACTAAACTAATCTACCCACACCCCACCCCAATTCACACTAAACTAACCCTCTCTAACCCAGTTAACAATTAAATAACCCATATTTACCAATCACAGTAATTTCTTTGTCTTCAGCAGTGATTCCACTTTTCCTTCTACCTAGAGCAGCTGCAGACTCACACAGCATGGGTTATGTTTATATTATATAAGTGGGTGTGGCCTGTCTCTATTGGCTGGGCTTTAGACTGCTTAGGCAGGGAGAGAGTTCACTCATTGCAGCCTAGCTTACCCGCGGGGGCAGCCGAGGACACCAGTTGTGTCCAGGCTGCAACAGCAGCAGAAATCTTCTCCTGTTTGGACCAATTGTGGTAGTGATATTTGATTTATCTAGGCAATTCAATGGATCCCACCAGTTCTCTCCAAGCTATTGGCTTTGCTGTTAGAGTACCTAGCGGCTTGTTCTGCTATATGCACACACTGTGCTGTGTGTAAATGATGGATAAATGTTAAATACTTTCACAAAATGCTTTTACAAAAGCTTAAACAAATGACATGGTATTACTTACTCTCATCTGGGTTGGGAGAAGCAAGAATAGCACTGTGCTTCCTTTTCACTTCCTCCACATTCTCAGCTATCTTGTCAATGAAACCTCTGATCTCCTCTACCTGAAGACATAAAATGGAATACAGTGTAAAGGTACAATAGTTTTGTTTCTTGAAAAAAAAGAAAAAAGAAAAGAAAAAAGGTTTATTGAATGTGTTCTTTTATTCTAACCTAATTTGAGCAATTATGTTTGAAATAATTTTTGCCCAAGCGGTTGTAGAGAAATAGCTGGGCAACTAACGGTCTATCAGACCCTATTAAGCCATATTAACCAGCACTGTTATGACAGATCGTCAGGGTTTGTTTACTACAACTGCAGAAAAATAGAGGACTTTTATTTCAAAGATGCACACAGAACATCATACCTGCTCAAAGAATTCATCCATGAAGCGGTCGCGATCCAAGCTGACAGCCACTTCATCATCTTCATCACTGTCTTTTGCCTGAAAGACAAGCAGTTCACAGGTTATTGCTATATAATGGACAGCATGAAAATAAGGCTGGAGGCCCCCATCATTAAAGTACCCAGCTGCCTTTTTACAATAGAGGCAGCAATATGTTGGTTTAGTTAAAAGATTTTAGCTTTAAATTAAGCATAGAGATGTGTATTAAAATCTGCAAATTTTAGCTACCGTGATAGCAAGTTATAAGCGCAATTAGCTTTGCAGCCAAGATAACGCAGACTTCGGGCTGGATCCAGACTTATGAAGGAACTTGAAATTAAGGACCTGATTCACACTTAAGAATTTTCTTAAAATAAGAACTTAAAGTCAATCCTGGGCAAAACCATGTTGATTGCAGGGGGAATGAATTTAATTGTATTCTTTGCATGCAGGGATATATCTTTGAATAGCTTACTGCACACAGATACTGACCAGCTTTACTATTAAACTGTTATTTAGAC
>WWET01001162.1:391905-403626 GCA_011038615.1 Limnodynastes dumerilii
AATAGTGACATGTATTAAAGTCCCAATAGTTGTTTCAATCAACAATAGCCCGATTGATCGGGGGCTGCCTTCTCCCTGATGAAGTCCAAAGGTTCAAATCCCTGGGATGAAACGCATAGGAGGGTTGCTGTTCTGCCTGAGTGGTATTTATATTGAGACATTGGGCTGGATCCAGACCTTGTTAAGTGCATTAACTTAGTTACACCTGGGCTAAACCATGTTGATTTCAGGGGAGTCATATTTCATCTGCTGCAAACAGTATTAGAGTTGAGAGGTGATGTTTCCTATCCCAAGTCTAAATAACAGTGTGTTAGTAAAGCTGGTCAGTATCTGTGTGCAGTAAGCAATTTAAAGATGTATCCCTGCATGCAAAGTATACAATTAACTTGACTCCCCCTGAATTCAACATGGTTTAGCCCAGGTGTAACTAAGTTAATGCACTTAACAAGGTCTGGATCCAGCCCAATGTTAGAACACAATCATAACTGGTAAAATTACTACAGTTTTTTATATACCAATGTTAAATTTCCAAAGAGAATTGAACAATAATACCCCATTCACACTGAGCCAAAACCCGGGATATTGCCGGGGCAAGCCTGCGAGGACCCGGAGGATCATCGCGGGACCTTTCAGGAGAGGTGAGTAGTTGTAAATAGAGTATAGAATAGAATATAGAGTATAGAATAGAATACAGAGTATAGAATAGAATATAGAGTATAGAATATAGCGTATAGCATAGTATAGCAGTATAGAGCCCAAAGAGTCCCGGGTCAGGCACGTTCAGTGTGAACAACCCTGCTGTGCTGATGTGTGCCCCGGCAATAACCCGGGTCGGAAAACCCGGAATTTTGCCGGGGCGGCAGTGTGAATACGGTATTAGAGTACTGAACAATAACTACTTTAAAAACAGTTATTGGGAATTTTTGTCTTAGTACAGAGGTTCTCAACCTATTTTTGGTAGTTCCAGTTACCCACTATGGAATCATGTTATGTACCAATTTGCATATCATGTAGACACATACCCATGACCCATATATATGTTTTATAGATTTTTTCTGTTGTTGTTTACCTATTTTTGTAGTGATTTAAAGGTGCATTTTCTACCTATGCCATTTAGCCCCCAAGATATTTTACTATGTCCTCAGCCATTTGTTATTATACCTCCTTACAACCTTTCCAGTTGCTCCAAGTACCACCTGACATTGGTCCAAGTGCCACTGTTGTTTGACTAAAGTTCCTATGTATGTTACAGATTCTCTCTTCTACTATATTTGTGCCAGTTACAGTCTGCAACCCGAAAAGTGTGTTTTAGAAATACAGGTAACTTAAAGCTGATTTTCATCTGCCTCAATTTCGAAAATACTATTATTGTGATTTTTTTTTTTAAGAATGAATGGTAAGCATTTATTCATTTAGAAACCACCGCCGCACGCTATACCCACCGTGCTGCCAGACACTACACCCACCGCACCGCTGGAAATAAGCACTAGGGACAGTGCTAGAATCAGGCTGCAGGAAGGGGTTTTAGGGTTAGGCTACCTGGAGGAGTATCTAAGGGTTAGGCTGCGGGGAGGAGGGTCTTAGGGTTAGGCTTCGGGGAAGGGGGTCTTAGGACCTGTCTCTTCGCTCCAGGTATAATCAATTGCTTCTCCTCCTTCTCAATCCATTTAGGAGAACATTCATCATTCAGAGCTATGAAACAACCCTTTTGAAAAAGGGCCATTCGTACCACAGACCCACACCAATTTGTGGTTCCAGAATCAAAAATACACTTAACAATCTTACTTTAAAAATGATTTTTAGCATTGTAGGCTGGAGGTATCGCTCTCCACTAATGATCATGAAATGTATGCATGCCAGACTTGCAGGGCAGGGGGGGGAATTAAACACTAAGAAATGTATTGTGCCTATGGCTCCACACTCTCCATCTAGCAGAGTCTTTGGATACATATGTCATTATATAGGTTTATTATACTTAGAGAATCCAACAGAGATAAGAGGCAGTAAAACTACCTCTATTGTTGAGAAAATATAAACGTACCACTTAACCAGAAGAGAAAAGTATTAACCAACTTATTTCTATTTGGTAAAATATTATATTTGAAATAGCTAATTTGCAGTAATAATCTACAATTAGACTAATAGCAATGATGTATTAAACAGAGAGGGCTGTAAATGCTACTTTTAAAAGCATATAAAATGTTTAGCTTGTTCTATTTATACATACCACATTTTTTTAGCTCAAGATTACCTCGACAGAGTCAAATCTGGGGTCAGCACATATAAATTTTACTAAATCTTACTTGTATATATGTTGTTTACAAAGCATTTCTATTAATGTATCTATAAATACAGTTATTGTTATTTTACTATAATAATATCTGTACTATATCTAAATGATAATGAATACAATAGGAATCAGACCAATAAATCTCTATACTTCACAATCAATGTGTTAGTGTTTGTGCAAGTCTACAGAGACATTAGCGGTTTAATTGAATTTATATTTGAATGGTTATAATTAAAGCTAATGTTTAAATTACAGCAGTTAAAAGCAGTGCTCTTAAACCATTATAACACCCAGATTCGGACTGGCTTACCAGAGTGACACCTGCTTCCCTCAGATGCAGATGTAATGTAACATTGTGAGGTAAACAGGGAAGAGAAGTCAGAAAGTATAGTGCATGTGAGAGGCAGCATGGGAAATGGAGGTGGAGGTGCACTTATGATGGGATAGAATGGAGAGGCAAGGCAATGAAGGAAGAAGAGGAGACATTGTTTTGTGGTCACCTTCTAATCTTTTCAACCATGATGGTGGTGATTACTCCATAGCAACTGCAACATTTTGTTATGTGTTCAAGACTGTCCTTATATCAACTGGACAAAAAGAGAGATTTTGGGTATAATCCTAAAGCTGGACTTATTTTATGGAGCCCTGCAGGTATGGTCTTGCAGTGGATGCTAAAGAGAAATGTATATAGGGGTATTCAATGTCATTATTTCTTTATAGGGGGCATTAAATGTTAAGTCATGGTTGCCAACTCTCCCTAAATATCAGGGAGTCTCCCTGAAGAGCAGGTAATCTCCCTAACTCCCTAACTGAAGTGTTGGGCAATCTCCCTGATGCTGATTCAGTTACGGAAGTCATTGCAGTATGATTACAGAATTAAGAAATTTTGTCCTATTTTCCTTGCATTAAGGTCTGTGGAGGTGGCAGATGAAGAAGTCATTGGGCCTGATCCAGACCTACGCCGATGCGCTGTGCTTACTAAAGCACAGCGTTGTTGCACAGGATGACAGGGCATGCTGGCACTTGTGGTTCTCCAAGCGCTAGCATGCCCTGCCATCATTGGGAATGCTGATGCTTGTAGCACTACAAGCATCAGCATGCTCCATACTTACATTTATCCGACGCTAAAATAGATTTGTTTACTGTTGCCATAGCAACAGTAAACAAATCTGAACCAATCGGGAGCCAATATGAAAGACCCGGGT
The DNA here is from genome assembly GCA_011038615.1 of Limnodynastes dumerilii. Classification (NCBI taxonomy): domain Eukaryota; kingdom Metazoa; phylum Chordata; class Amphibia; order Anura; family Limnodynastidae; genus Limnodynastes; species Limnodynastes dumerilii. The sequence goes on from WWET01001162.1 coordinate 395,401, forward strand.
TGAAAAGAACCCTGGACCTTTTACATTGCCACCCTTCCCAGGTAGGACCCGGGAATAACCCTTCTTTTTTGCCGGGTCGAATTTCCAGGTCTTTTGACCTGGGTCGACCGGAAGTGGTAGTTTCAAATCCCCACCAAATACCCAGGTTTTTGCTGAGACCCGGGTATTTTGTGGTGATGTGAAAGGGGTATTGGACTCTGCACTGATGCAATTATGTGTTTGTAGCTTTCATGGCATATGTGCTTGAAGACTTGATGATATTGGTCTTCAGTAATGGAAAACTTATATAACACAATACAATGGATAATTTAATACCATACAAGAGCTATATGGAGAAACCAAAGAGATGCACAAAAGTTTTAATCCTGGTGATAAGTTTAACACCCTTGCACTTGGCATCTTAAATTAAGTTTGGGCTGTGTGGCTACACCAGCACCAACAACCCCAATCTACCTTAATATAGAACTTTTCTTCTCATCACTACTCTTATAGACACACACATGTGCATGTAGGTTCCCCCGGTCACCCCATCTGTCATCAACCCCGTTTCCAGTCACCCTCTCTAATATTGTAGGAACTGTATATGGTTTCTTTGTTGCTCTTCTCATTGCTTATTAGGGGCAAAATGACTGTATACTATGTAATTTATTAAATATTTTTCTTACCAGGGCAGTAACTAGGGATGCGTGATAGGGGCGGCCGCCCCGGGCGCAAAGCTAAAGTGGGGTGCCAATAAGTTTATTTTTAATGTTAAACTTGTTACTAATGAAAGGTTGGAGGCACCATTTTTACTTTTTGCCCCTGGCGCTAAAATTTCTAGCTACGGCTCTGTTTGTTACCATGACGCTGTCCCAGTAGTTTCAGCAGACAAGCAAGCGACAAAGCGGACAGAGAAAGACCTGACCTATAGATAAGCATTTATGCAAATCCTGTTGCCAGGCCCCAATTTCTAGTTGCTTGCGTTTTCATATGACTACATTGATGAAATAACCCCTTGCAAGTTGTAGTTATTAACATGCAAAAACAGAGGTGAAGAGATTCCATGTGGTAAAAATTTTTATTAATAAAAACAAACAAACATGTTTAACTGAAAAATAGTGTTATCATTTAATCAACTTAATAATGATTAACTTGATATATGAAGATTCGTACCAATTCTATAGTTACCTTACACTTAATGTAAATTGCGCAGTACAAAAAATATAAAATGGTGTGATATGTGAAGAAGAAAAAATTAGGATCAGGATGTCTTGTAGCATGCACTGCCACTAATATTTATTTATTGCTCTAAGCAATAGACAAGGGTTTGGGAATTACTTTCATTAAGGGATAAAAACATGATATTATCAATCATTTTTGTGGGAAAACTGGGTGCTAGAGAGACATGATGGGGATACTGGGTGCTGGAAAGACATGATGGGGCTACTAGGTGCTGGAGACATATGATGGGGAATACTGGGTGCTGGAGTAACATGATGGGGATACTGGAGCTGGACAGACATGATGGGGGATACTGGATATGGAGAGACACGATGAGGGATACTGGGTGCTGGAGAGACATGATGGGGGATACTGGGTGCTGCAGACACATGATGGGGGGATACTGGGTGCTGCAGACACATGATGGGGGATACTGGAGCTGCAAACACATGATGGGGGATACTGGAGCTGGAGAGACATGATGGGGAATACTGGAGCTGGAAAGACATGATGGGGATACTGGGTGCTGTAGAAATATGATACACAGAAAATTACCCCTCTCTGCGCTCACCTAAGCTGCTGCTAGCTCCCTCAGAAAGGGGTTCACACCACAATGCCCCCCAGTTACCTTGTGGATATGTAACTGATACCCAAAAGGAAAATGCAATAAATACAAGGATGCAGGAAACAATTAGCACAATGCTCTTACACAATAATGTAATACAACAGTCCAGGTCTTTTACCAGAATATCTAGGTCCTCAAAGACAAGATGTAAGTTTAAGAAAGTTTTTCTTTATTTTCCAATGTTTAAATCAATGTTCTTTTCTTTGTTATTTATTCATTTGGCTGTATTTGAAATGTTCCCCACCCCTCTATATCTTCTGTACCCCAAATTTAAATTTATTTCTGATAAAATAATAAAAATCTAATGATGAGACACATGATGGGGGAATACATGTATATANTGAGACTAGGACACTGTATTGTATAGTGGTGACCATGACTATGATTTGCTTTGTTTTATTGTGTATGATGACGCTTACTATAATCTAGGATAGTCACCAGTGTTAAATTGTTAAACAAAAGTGTGCTTAGGGGGGTGCCGATCACCCTAGCACTAACCCTCGTTTTAGGATTGCATCATAAACACACAAAGGAAAGGATAAACAAGAAAAACACAATGTACATTAATACTTTATGCTCTTGTCTCATGCTACCTGAGTAAATAGGTTAATTAAAAAAAAAAAATCTTTGAATCAATGCATATCTACAGATGAGTCACGGTAAATTGCATGTATAAATGTGCAATTTGTTTCCCTCTAGTAATTAGACCTCTTACTAAGCAAGACATTAATGGTTTAAAAAGTCTGCCTTGGCTTTATGACTGGAGGAAGCTCTGAGGTCACATTGACATAATGGAAAACACAGGAAACACCGTGAGAGTGCAAGACGAGAGCTATTACCATTTTACTTTTTCATATCTACGGGATCAACGCTGCAAATCATTGCTTCCTTTACGTCAGCAGCTCTCCTAGAGAGGACATTCTATACACATTATAGAATGAAGTGTTTTTCTGGTAAATACAGTCTCTGCATTTAAATCAACAGGCATAGCATATTTTACATTTTATAGAAGAGTCCATTCATATAGACATGTTCTCTTCTGTGCATTCTGTAAATTGTAGTGTTTGGATTGGAACACAATTTTGGACACAGGAGAACATTCAATGCATATGGATCAATGATCCTGTAAGCTGCATGCAATATGTTATTCTCCCCTTTGCTTATTTTACAAATAAAAGTGCATATCTCCCCAAAAAAAAGATATCAGTTGGGACACACTTGGTCCTTTCTATGGTCTTCCTAAACCATGTTTGTATTTAACCACACATTCTGAGAGCATTTTGCACTTCCACTAATGATAGTCGAGCGGATCCAGACTTCAGTCTAAGATTTGGCCCTATGGACTTTTTAAAGTCTGCTCATAAGAGGGAAGTGACCTCTCATGTCACTCTCCTCTTATGGGCAGACTTGGCAGCTGACGCTGCCATAGTCCTACCTGACCTGTACCATGCTGATCAGCGGACCAGATGATCTGAAGCGTGTACTTCATTTTTTGGGCCTAATTCAGGCCGACGACAATTCGCATATACATGGTGCGAGAACAATCTGTGTTCACTAATCCAGATCTCTGTACTTTCGGGAAGCTCTATGCGCTTGAGACAAAAACAGAAGTCCTGTGCACAGGAGTGGTTCCATAAAAAGACAGGATATTTGGATAGTGTTGTCCGGGGTGGGTAGATCCCTTCAAATCCTGTTCTGGCCCAATAATCCATGTTTTGCCACATATGATATTGTCTGTTAAGTCTTAAAAAATGCTAGGTAGCTTTCAGAAATTTGAAGAGTTTGGCTTTTTCATGATGTCTGATCTTTGGTTTCTTTTGTAGGCTAACCCCTACTGGCTGCAAGGAGTTAGCAGAATAGTTAGCAGAAGCTTAAAACGGATCAGAAATATCTTTCCACACATGAGAGCAGCAGAAATGACATCACTTCGCTCTTTACCAATCTGCCATAATAAGCTAATCCAGACCCACATGCATGCTCCTTACACACGGAGGTCTGAAAGTCCGCACGTGAGAGTGAAGTGAACTTCCAAATTGCTCCCCTCTCACAGGCGGACTTTGGAGGATTTACACGTCCATAGCCCAAGCTTATGTTCTCCGCATGGATCTGCTTCCATCCAACTGGAGGTCACCCTCCGGTTGGATCCGGCCTTCACTTTTGTTGATAATTCAAGGCCTGATCCAGTTCTCTGTGTGTTTTCCGTAGGTACAGAAGAGGGGAGTGAAGTCCCATGTCACATCTCTATCTTGTTGTTTAGAAACCTACTTTAGCTTCTCCACAGAGATGTGTCTGTTCGACCGCAGATCCATGCGGAACTTCTTACCGCCGCCTACAGCGTTTCATTTACATGTCTATCCTGCCCTCTCTTGCAGGATCAGGCATGCGGAATTGAAGTGCCGCCGCCCATACAGATCTCGTAGCGAGTTCTATACACTAGGATATCCATAGCGTAACATCTGCCACGCACAGTGTAAAGTTTAAGGGGGGTTACACAAGCGGCTTACGCAAGTCCCCCAATATTATTATTTCGGAATCATGCCCCCAGATATTAGATACACAAGATGTTATAGTATAGAAGAATAAGACAGGCACGGGTTTGGTTAAGCGGATGCATTTTTGTTCACATGAAGCCAGATCCTCAGCTATGGTCGTCTTACACTCACGGCCGTAATTTGCCAAAAGATAGCTATTGCGCATGCATAGTAACTATTCTACGGAATCTACATATCGTTTCGGTGCGTAGATTGCATATATGTGATCTTTACAACTGCGTATACGCAATTTACGTACCAAAACAATACGTAGATTACGTACAATAGTTACTATGCATGCGCAGTAGCTATCTTTCGGCATTTACGTCCCTGAGTGGAAGACGGCCGTAGTTGAGGATCCGGCCCATGGCTCTTAATACCTATGAACCAGAGCTCTGTAATTAAGCACGGAGGAGGGGAGTGCACACCCCTGGCATGCCCCTCCTTCTTACGGAGTCCTGAACACTTAAGTAACCTTGGGTTGGATCCAGACTTAAAGAGGAGCTTGTAATTAGGAGAGGAAGGTTACATCTGGGCACAACTATGTTGATTTCAGGGGGAGTCAGGTTAATTGTATTCTTTGCATGCAGGGATATATCTTTGAATTGCTTACTGCACACAGATACTGACCAGCTTTATTGCAGCACTGTTATCTAGACTTGGGCTGGGAAATATAACCTCTCAACACTAGTACTGTTTGCAACAGATGAAATATGACTCCCCTGCAATCAACATGGTTTAGCCCAGGTGTGACTTTAAGTTCTTAATTTTAAGATTCTTAAGTGTGAATCAGGTCCTTAATTTCAAGCTACTTCTTAAGTCTGGATCCAGCCACTTATCTTTACTGCTTCTCTCTACCCCCGGCACTTATTTAGCATGCTTAACCCCGCCTGTATGGTGGGGTTTAGGCATGCGGATCTTAAGTGCCGTCTCCTTCTACGGAAGTTCTTGCACTGATGTTGCATGTCAAGGGGACTTGCGTAAATCCCCTTCTGAGCCTATTTATAAATCAGGGCCTATGTATGCATGTGTGCGCATGTGTGATGTCTTGGCTCATTTATGTGCCACGTTTATTTGCTAGTGCCACTGCAACATCTCAACATGATTTCAAAGAGAGACACAGAGCATCCCAATTTACTCAGCAGCAAACAACGTTTTGTAAAAGATAAGGGTAACATGTAGGGAGAAACTGTGTAGTCTATATTCAGTGCACAGTCTCTGGAAGATTAATTAAAATATACTGAAATTAATCTTACATGACAGTTACAATACTAATAGGTCCCTATGGTACACTATAAGAACATCAAGCACCACAATATTGTTGCTCAAAAAAAAAGGCAGCTTTATTAAATGTTTTAGCCACTGCAGTATCTATGAAATATATGCCAGGCATGCAGTATCCATGTCTTAATTAGTGTACAGTGAGAGTGGGAGTATGTTTATTAACTATTGCACATAGTGCTGGTAGCACTGGGCATTGTCTTCTTAATTGTCAAAGAAGGTATTCCTATATATAGCTTACATATATTTAGTGATCTGCTTTTACTGTAGAACACTGTGTAATAGATCTTAGTCCAGGGACAATTGCACTAACCATAGCAATGGACACAAAGCAAAGTTATAGGTGCATGACACAAGTTGCATGTATGAATAAATAAATATCCATACTATGCAGCAGATGATATATGCAGTACTGTATTTACTATCACATAGAATCTGCAGTGTAATCATAGATACATGCATGCAAACAATGTGCTGTCATTTCACAGGGAGGAGAGGCACAGATGGCATTGCTGTGATTTTAGACATATAGAGCTGATGGCTGCATTAAGTTATTAATAGTGTCTTTGGCAAAAGCTATCATTGTGAGGTTCTCAACTCTTTAAAACCAATCTGAACTGTCCATCAAGATCACATGTAAATATACAATGGAGGAGTTAAAATATATAGTAAATCCATCTATTTAATGGACTATGTATAACAAAAATAACCAGTCATTGTTGTATACCTACTAAATAAACAAATGAAAATTTAGTTTTTTCTAAAAACAAATAAATAGTGCAATAGGATCTCTATTCTATAAACAGCATTATAATGTATTCTCAGATAACCGACTTCAAACCCCTAATTGAAAGCTAGTTTAAAGCAACAGGCATCTGTTACACTGTAATTATATGTTATGTGGTACTGAATGCAGGAGTGATTCTGACAAGGGAGGCAACTGACAGCAGTGTACACAATACCAGAGCTAGAGCTGAAATTAGAACGTATATGATAAGGTGATATATCATATGAAGCTGATGCTATGCAATGCTTGCTGTGAATGAGCCAGTATCCTGTGATGCAGTGTTTAACCATTGCACAGCCATATGCCCCCCAGCATTGCATCTGCATCATCAAGCCCCACTTGACAGTGTAGAAATGGAGTGAAAATAACGCAGATTTCAATGTAAAAAATAAATGCAATAACATTTGTTATCTAAATCCACGAATAATTGTATATCACTTACAGTACAGGTTTATGTGGTGAAAATGACACATTTATAAACATATTGTGGCCATAAGAATACAGTCAAGTCGTAACCCCCTAAACATTTCAGGCATTAGATACAGGGATCGCTAGACAGACACCCATGCCAGCAACATGTCTGAGGGTTATTGCAGAGACTCATATGCAACAAGTAAAAGACTCAGATACTCACAGCACGCAACTCCCGGGTGCGATCCTTCATCCTGACCCCCAAAGGGCCACACGGGGCGGCGACCTGGGCTACTGGAAACAAAGAGTGACAGATGTCTCCTTCACTAGCACTGAATGGCTGTCACTGCCTATGGGTCATTCTGTACGTGCATCCCACATTCATAGAAGTCAGAGCAACTTGTCTGACTCCCAATTAGCGATCTATACTTATTATTGGACACTCTGCTAGTTATCTAATATTCCTATATACGGTACCAATACATTGCCAATATCTGACCCGATGGCTTTCTATATAACCCCCCCTTACTTAGGTAACGCACATGCTTCCCTCCCCTTCTCCTGGATGCTGGCTCTATCTATCCTGCTCTAGCACAAAGCCGACTCCCTTGCAGCAATCACATCCCGTCTGCTGCTAGCTCTGCACACATCGCATCCTCCCCTATCTATCGTCCTCTCCTCAGCCGGGGGATTATGGGAAGAGGCGGGGCATGCTGGGAGCTCCGAGTGGCTGTGCCACAGAGTGTGTCTGGTATGAGGTTCCTGACCTGTGCTGCTGGCTGCACGACGTGATTTCCATGGGACTTCTGTATGGCTGTGGATGGGGACGAGAGCTGTCCATGGTACCCACCTAGAAAGCTTAAAGGACTTCTGAATACAATGGGGCTCATGAGCCAGAGTTTCAGTAAGGGTGTAACAGGTGTAGACTGATAAACTGCACCTGGAAGGCGAATATAAACTGTGAGACAGCGTGAAGTGTTCTGACTAAACTCTAAATAACAGATTAAGCATGAAGTTATACAGTATGTGAGTGCTGCGTGCAAAAGCAAAGTATTTTCCCTGAATGCTAAAAATGTAATTCATTTGCACCACTCACTTTGCAAAATAGCTTTGCTCAGGTCTACATTTGCACCTGTTTTGCTATTACACTCAAACTCTGGATCATAACATGATCATGATTTATCTTGCAGGTGTGGACATTACATTTTCCCCCTTTAAATGTAAATGAAACTATACAATTCATTTGCTCACTTTGCAAAATAGCTTTGCTCAGGTCTACATTTGCACCTGTTTTGCTATTACACTCAAACTCTGGATCATAACATGACATGATTTTATCTTGCAGGTGTGGACATTACATTTTCCCCCTTTAAATGTAAATGAAACTATAT
>WWET01001162.1:422999-437007 GCA_011038615.1 Limnodynastes dumerilii
GCCCACCTGCACTAACCTGAACGTAGGGACGCTGAAGGACGTCCCCTCCAGCGTCCCTACGGCGCTGCTACGGACGCCCGATCCAGGATCGGGCCTTGCCGTAGCAACGCCAGGCCAAATCTACATCTGCCCGGCGCATGCGCAGATCGGCTGAAAAGCTACGCTTACGCCCGCCGTCCTAGCGATGGCGGGCGTTATTCTGGATCAGGCCCAATGTTACAAAGATGCAAAAATAAAATAGTAGCCTAAGATGCCTCATACAAGTACCTTTTATGCGCTTTGCAGCTACTATAATAGACGGTTGACTGTGCACATGATGAATTAAATAGCCCTCTTAATATTGTTTTTCAGGTCAGCTTAGCAAAACTCATAAGGCTAATGTCTTAATTGTCACATTTTTTTGTTTACCATAGTCAGTAATGAGTACTTAGAATGTGTTTAGAATCTACCACACCTATGAATACAGCCAAGCACGATTTCACCGTATTAACAAATCCTGCACCTGTTGTAGTTTATAAACATATTTATCTTATCTAGCGATTCCTCCTACTGAACAAACACTGCACTATACAGATAACTGTACTGATTATGGTATTATAGTACAATTTTTGGTATCTGTGCTTAGTACTTTCAGAATTATTATATCTTGGTTACACACAAAGTAGACAGGCCAAAGTTCAGAAATAAATGAAGGCTAAATATATAGAGCAATTCTGGCATTCTGGACGATTTCTCCTTTAACTGGGAATCACAAAGGGTCCACAGCAATGTACAAAGTACAAACAACATATTAGGGCAATACAGAACAATATATGTTATGGTTTTAGACCACACATCCAGATAAATATATTCAGTAAAACTAAAAAAACCTTTCAAGGTGATCCTGTGCTCATGAATAAAGAGAAGACTACAGGGGTTGGAGCATTGGATGGTTGCCAAGGCAAGGAAAGGAAGAGTTCAGGGACAGGTCTGGGTGTCGGGGCTTTGCTGTAATGATGTAAAAAAGTATTTATTTGTTTGTCGCAAGTATCTCCTGAATGTGCACATGCTCATCTACAGGTCCTTAGTGTAAACTCTATGGAATATGGCAGATGGTGATATTAATATGTAAAGTGATTATTACATTATAAGTGGTGCAATTACATTCCAGTGTGTGGGCAAAATAGAATGATTATTATGATAGATATCTTATTTTACCTTAACAGCCCTCCCTTTGATAGTTTACATAAACATTCACAAAATATTCTCCTAAATAGGTTTATAATGTTGGGCCACTCTTTTTATGTTGGTGTTGCCCACATAAATACCATAGCACTACTATCAACAGTCTTTCTTTCTGTTGTAACCATAGCTATTTATTTTCCACACTTCAAAACAACAGGAATACATCTGTAAATGTAATAATTAAAAAGTCAGCAAATATAAGAATAAAAAGCTTCACAAAGCTGACAATAGTTCTTTCATTCATTCACCAAAACTAAGAACCAATTTGCAGGATTTAACCATGAGACTCACCCTGCTATCTTTTCCCCAATTACAAGAAAATGAAACATTATGGGCTCTACAAAGTCCTATTTGAACTGTAAGATCTAATTTATTTTGTGGTCAATTATTACCACCAAACTGTGTGACTAAGCTTACACAATATCCTCCAGTGACAGCTGTCAAATAGTTTACCACCCTTAGTTGAACCATTAGTTTAATATTAGCAAACTGTAAACTAGGGGATTTAGTAACATAATATTTCTCTTGGTATTCTTTTCCATAATTCAAGATTCTCAGAGACATTTACTGGAATGAGAACTAATGCTGTAATCCTACATTGTCCTGCCTCTGAAGTAAATGGAAGCACACATAGCAATGCCTTGGTGTTAAAATCATATTCACTACCAATTCATTCTCCATCTCTGCATAATTGATCCCATCCCCAGATTCCAACTTCATGGTTTTGAGATAATCAAAAATATATTAGTTAGAAAGCACATCAATCCACACTAAAACCTACAGTGGAGTTCTCATACTGCTTTTCATTCTAAGATGCTCATTTCGCAACATGGTGGGATAGTTAGATTGCAGTCCATTAGTAAATCATTATATGAGGCTGACTTCACCCATTGCCTGATCTCTGTAGGAAGCCGTTAGCAGCTAATTGTTAAGTAAACAAAGGTTTAATGATTTCTGAAGCCCTATTCACCTTTTCCCAGCAGGTGAGCCTGCCATGCATGCAATATCCCACCATCCCACCATGTATGTATGAATATTCCCTGGTGTTGAGAAGGCTTTACACGAGCACAACTGTGCTTAAAATTCCTACAATCTAAATTACCTGGAAGAGACACCGGTGGTCATTAAACCGTATGGGAGGAAAACCCAGGAGAATCCGGTATATTTTGTCTAATCTACACATAACTTTTTACCCAAATGCGTCAACCAAAGCACCACTTTTGCTAAGCTTGGAATGTGTGCTTACAGAGCTACCAACCTGCCCATTTTCTCTTTACCCGTTGTATATTTACATAAGTCCATCACATGCTGTCCTCATCCTTTCAGGCCTTTTCCTGTGGGAAACAAATGTATTCCATTTTTATTAGTTTGTACTGAGAGCTTCAAAAACCAGGAATTTATTTCAGTGGTTGTTGCCGTCAGCCTCTATGTTTCAATTCACTGTAGAAGCTGCTGTTCCCTTTGCAGCCACATGTTCTCTTCTATTGGCCATATAGCGTTAATGTTTTGTGTGTGCTTGGCATTTGATGACAGCTACTGGCCATCTGTATGGCAGTTAGTAGTTCTTGTATGTGTTTTGAGTGTGCTATGGGTTTTTAAGCACTACAAAGCCTCAAAGTCATGAACCACACATAGGCAAAGTAATATCTGAAATATAGTATATATCTTTACTGATATCCCATCCACTAAATTGCAGGTGGCATTAGTGCTATTAGTTCTGCAACTTGTGTTAAACATGGCCTAGTAGTTTTGCCTCTATGGTGGCCCCTTTGTCTACTACAGCATATCTAGTGTACAAGTCTTATGTATCCATCTGTGACAGCTTCCATCAGTGTAAAAGTCTACATCAACTGAAGGGATGTCGCTGATGTCAGGTCTAATTTAGATATTCCATACCATTATCACTCCATAAGGATTGGTCAAGGGACCCTAGCTCCTGCAGTGGTAGTGCTTTAATAGAGAATACTTGATTCTCTTTTATAAAACACCCCACACACCTAAAAATATTTGCACCTGCTACTAGTTTTGTGGCAAATTCATGATCAATAGGACCTGTACTCTGTCAGATGTCAAGCGTTGTAATCCCTGGGTTTGACAGAGTCCTAACTTTTAACTGGCACATCTGTCATTTTTTCTTAGTAACAATCCGACTTGTTTCTGAGAAATGCAAAAAACAGAAAATCAGTGCTGGAAAATGCAAATGATTTTGGACACAACAATAAATCATCAACATACTGTATCAAAACAAAATCAAAGGTAGACTGAAAAGGCAGCAAACAGTCATGCAAGGCTTGAGAAAGGTAACAGTGTCCAAGAATCTAGTAGCCTCTTATAGGTAAAAGGGAAAAGATATTGACAATCAGGATGGGGAGGTACAGGAAAGATAACAGAAAAGAGGTCATTTACTGTTGAATGGATATCAGGAGGAGGGATTTGCATTAGAATGACAGCTGGATTGGATACTACAGGGAATTGCGTCACAACTACTTTGTTAATCTCCCTTAAATTCTGTAATAGTCTAAAGACCCTCCACTTACTCTTCTTAACAGGATAAATTGTATTATATGCTATATTGGTAGTACATATTTAAATGTCCACTATTTACCGCCTGATAAACACAAAGTTTGACTTCAAATCTTAACAGGTTTTTTGACACTTGGCCACTTCCTTTTAACTGAACTGCTACATCATCCACATATACCATCAGTTCAGTGTCTTTTCTATCTTACATCCACAGAAAATTGGATATTTGTTATAGTCTGGATGGAAATGTGTATATAACATTGTGATGTACCATTGACCTTTGTAGGATTGTCAAAACATTCTGCACTATTTCCTGGAATATCTAAAAACACTATTTTAGGAGCACAGTATATAATGCATCCCAAATGACAATATTTCTCGGCCAAGTAAATCAGTAGGACTGCTGCTGCTGCAAGACAAAACAGTGTTTAGTCTTAACTGACACAAAGGAAACTTTTGCTGGAGCAGTCAAATGGTAATGAGAAGGAAGAGATTGTCTGCAAATCCAGAAGTAACCACCTTGAGACCTTTAAATATACTTACCCATTCTCCACCTTTGTCCTGTAGAACACTCCAGCAGTGAAGCTTACTAAAACCCTTAACAGACTCTGGACCGGATTCAGAGATGCGTGTGTCTAAAGTACCCAAATATACGCGCGCATGTAGCAAGGCAACTCCCATGAACCCCCCTAGCATGCATAGGGTTTTGGTGACTTACGCTTCCATAGGGCACCCTTAACTGTACTTATGTGTTTACATGCATATGCTACTTACATACGTGTGTACATGACTAACCACGCTCTCAAAAGCTCATTTAAATGCCTCCCCCTTCCCAACTTCACGTAACTTCACACGCACAGAAGACAGCCATGCCCCTCCGTACGTATGTCCCTAAATGCGATTCAGAAGTCCATGCCTAATGGACCTCCGTGCCTAAATCCTATGTAACTTGGGTGGAAAAAGTTACTACGCATACGCAGTTAATCCGCTCCTAAATATACACATGGAAAACCACGGAAAAACGTATCTGTGAATACAGTCCACTCTCCTGAGCTGAGATATCAATTATAGATGGGGGTTCCTGTAAAGCTTGTCAGTGCTCTGCAACAAAATAAGAAATACTGGATAACCTGGTCCCTGACCATACTGAGAGAGTCCAATCTTTCTCACCTGCAGCCTCCAGGGCTCGCAGACTTGAGGGAATCATTGCCATAGTCTGACAACTTAAAACCAGGATGACAACCTTTGCAGTTTTCCAGGCTTCAGTTTATGGTGGACTTTAGTGACTTTTTGAAACTTTCACAAGCTCTTACCTCCGGAGGTACTTGGCTTTGATCTTTAAGTAATCTCTACAAATAAGGGGGTAGAGCCAGATTTTTAAGACTGCATATACGCAATCTACGCAACAAAACGATATGTAGATTACGTAAAATAGTTACTACGCATGCGTAGTAGCTGACTTCGGCATCTGACGGATGTATTTCCGCCGATGTACGTTGTTGTGGATCCGGCCCCTTGTTTGAACCCAATGTTCTAGCAGAGTTACAGACGACTCTTAATTGTATTCTTAGTAACAAAAACCAAATATGCTGCTCACAGATGGCACCATAAAGTTTTCGAGTGGTGAAATAAACCTGGGAAGTAACTTGTACACGCCCTTTGCTCACAGTGTTCCCTTGCTTTTATTCCCAAGATTAAGGATAGGGAGGGCATAGTACACTACACTTCTCAACATATAGCTGCTGTCGTTCAACAATACTACTCAGACCTTTATAAAATATCTCCTCCCCCAACACCAAATGTATTGCATCCTGCCTTAACCCACTGCTCCCCAATCTCATACACTTGGTTATGAGACGAAAGACAATACCACAAAGATACTAAGCCTCACCCACGTAGCTGGATCCCTGTAAATTCTGTTCTTAACCGATGTGGAAAAGGCATTTGACAGGATAGACTGGACTGTTGTTACAAGGGTATTGCATGATTATCTCTCTTTACTGGTCTCCATTGGCATGGGTACAGGTTAATGGGCTTTTCGTCCCTCCTCATCAGATCCATAATGAAACCCAGTAGTGTGAACAATATCCAAAAAAGCAAACACAATCAAATGTAGTTAAAGGGAAAAGAAAGAAACAAGACAGCATGTGCAGCTAGCCGAGCACAGGAGCCTCTTCAAAGATACTCTGCCTTTCAACAGGTCACATTGGAACAATATATACAGAAGATACAGTCATAAATTGCATCACAGCAAACATAAAGTTTTAGAGACACTAGTCAGTCACATATAGATCGGTAATTTAGAAAGTCTCTCTTTGTTTGAATCTTCTGTGTCAACAAAATCACACAGAAAACCCAAATTGCATGGGAAAGAACAGCTGATGCCCCATGACAAACGCCGACGCGCGTTTCGCTCGAGAACGGGTAAGTATATTTAAAGGAGTCAAGAGCCAAGGGGCCTGATCCAGAACAACGCACGCTTGCGTGCTAACGCTGATCGTTAGCGTAAAATCGGCAGAAAAAATCCACCACGCATGCGCCTGGTGACAACTTCCGGTAGTAAAACGGTGATTTTCGTAGCAGCGATTCGGGCGTCCGTATACTTTGCGTTTTTACCGACGAAGGGGCGTGTTTATATTATGAAGTTCGTATGGATGCTAGAGTTAAGGAATATAGGCGGGGGGGGGACATTTAAATTGTACAGTATGGGCGTGCTAAGCATCGTTCATACGCAATGAACGTACGGACGGCCGCGAGAACGAACACAAAAGTTAGGGTAGGGTTTGGCGAGCGTACAGATGCTTAACTAGGTACGAGCAAGGGGAGTGTCTATTGGCGTGCATCGGTGGTACGTTCGGCGATAATACGCTACGCACACAAGCGTAGGTCTGGATCAGGCCCATTGCGCGTATTTGTCCTCCGTTATGGAGGTAATCTGTGATCCTTTACATCGGAGGGCTTATAGAGGTTATTTGCTATTCCTCTATGCCCTTGTATAGGAAATAATGTATATATACATTATATGTATTTTTTAGAAGATCTATAACTCATTGATATAAGATTAGTGTATATAGCGTATTACAACCTATGAAGGTGAACAATAACTCCCTATGAGAGGAGGATTATATTTAATTAACATATTACCTACAATACTTTTCTTTATCTCATCAATCTATAAATTACCATCATATTTATGATTAATTTAATTTATTTTATTACTTATTGATGAGAGATCTATGCATGTGTAAGAGTGCATAGAAGGTGTAGCATGTGTAAGAAGGTTTTGAAGTTGTAAATACATTTTTGAATACTTTCTTTTCTCTTCTTTTTTATGGTCTGGATGCTTATGAGGATTTTATAAATATACAACTATTGGCGGACTTTTTGGGATATAATATATATGGTGGAATTTTTGGATACAATGGGCCTGATCCAGACCTACGCCCGCCATCGCTTGGATCGTGGATCGGGCATCCGTAGCAGCGCCGTAGGGACGCTGGAGGAGACGTCCCCCATTATCCCTATGTTCAGGTTAGTGCAGGTGGGCGGGGGGAGCTAGTTTAATGAGCATGGGAGGGAGGGCTAGGCGGCCATATGCTCCTGTGCGAGCTTATGGCCCCTTCCTTACGCCGGCTGAAGTTAGGGTAGCCTTCAGCCGGCGTAAGGAAAAGGCCATACGCCCGCACAGGGGGAGTGTCGGGGAAAGTGAACGCCGATACACTATGCTTTAGTAAGCACAGCGCATCGGCGTAGGTCTGGATCAGGCCCTATGTTCTAACAAGGTGAGTACCAAAAAATTATCAAGTTCCTAATCACACTTCGTTCTCTTGTTAAATATGCCTGTAAAGGTGTCTTGTTGTTTCTCTCTTTCTTTCAGATGTTCACCCTCCTTTCCCAGATCGTTCACATCCGGAAAAAAAGGAAGGATGATAAGAACCTCGTGCGATAACGTTTCAACAAGGTAAGTATCAAACAACAGTCAAGTTACTACTCAACACTTTGTTCTCTTGTTATGTAGGCTTGCATAAGTATCTTTGTCACTCTTATTTCACCTCTAGATCCTCCACTTCCTCTTCAATCATACACTCTCATCCGGCATAAAAGGTGAAAAAAACAAAAGGAGATCCTTGTGTGAGATATTGTAACTGAGTATTAATATATATCAATTTTCCACTCACACTTATCTCTCTTCTATAGTGAGCTTGTATGAAAACAATCCTTCTTTCTGTACTTGCAACTTCCTCCCAAATTCGCTTCTCTTTCCTTCTCCTACCCAGCAAAAGTACTGATCTGCTACTTAATGCCTTATTTTCCAGACTCCAGCAAGGCCCTGTTAAACATATAAAGAAAAGAACAAGAGACTCTGGTGCAATATTGTTTTATGCAATAAAATTCATCTGTGGTGAAAAGATGCTCACCTAATATAGCTCCTATGCAAATCTCATCAATAAAGGTCTTTGAGCCATCTTATGGTTCTCCACTTATTTTTCACCATAGAAATCCTAAGCATAACCTCCTTCATTCATCCACTCCATTGTGTGTTGCTTTAGTTTATTTCAACAGAACCAGCATTAGGAATTTTTTAATTGTAAATTAGCGCTGTTTCCATTTTTCTTCTCTGTTAGATGGTCTTAACTCTAACATTTAGAGTCCCATCTGTGGGTCACATGCTGTCTGAGAGTGGTTGTTTTGGAGACTTGGGGATCTCTATAAGAGGTACGCTCTTAATTTATAAAAATATTTGATATGTGACCCACAGGTGGGACTCTAAATTTTAGAGTTAGGACCACCTAACAAAGAAGCCTTGTAATTGTTGTTTTTATTGTAGGTCTTGACAATTGTTAGGCTTAGTAAATATAAAGGAGTAAGTGAAAATATCTTAAACCAATCCTCTGTTAATTGTCGCTAGAGGCCTTGGTCCCACACATATCTGAAGGCAAGGTAAATAGGTACTCCAGGAGCATCTTATAGACAATATAAAGTGTGTGGCATGTGGCCTCATATCTGCTGCAGAGCACCTTAAAATGTTTGGCAACCTTTGGTAAACTTGAATTGGTTCAAAATATTTCATATCTAATATGATCATTGTGTGCACAATGCACAAAATAGTGTGACAAGACACATGGATACTTCTGTTGTCACTAGTCTGTAACAGACTACTGATCATTGTCGTGCTAGGTTGCTATGGGATACGACTTATACGGATATAGCTCCTATACCGGGTGGTATAGTGGTACATTCTTAAGCCAGTAACCAACTGTCACTGGTTCCTCCCACGGTGTTGTAGGAGGAGTTTTTTGCTGCCACCACTAGACTACCAACGGCGCCTAGAATCGCTTCCTTCCACATATCCACTGATATGGCTGCTGCACGCTCCTTGTCTGGCTGTTGTCCACTTGAATTACTTGCTATGGTTTCGGGCTGTTGGGTAGCTTAGCAGGATGCTGGGTTCCCTTCAGGTCAGCTGAGAAATGGATTACATATCAGCTGATCTGTAGTTAACAGGAATACAGCCAATGCAATTCTTGAAGCAAATGTTTTATTAGCTCTCAAATGGGTGGACCACTGGTTTAGTGTATCAGTGATATGTCCAGACTTTAGGTAGAATACTTATCAATACAAAATGCAACATATTTTTTACAGTTTTTTTGGCACACATGCTGGGAGGTGGGGAAGTCCCAACTGGTGCCACTACGTCTGAAATATAATATGCAATGTTTACAGTCGGAATATTTCCCCTACACTTGTATTGAATGCAATTTACACATACTTTGCACAAGTCTGTAAACTTTTAAATTTGACAGTTCCTTTAGCTTCAAAATACAAGGCGGAGGCTAACGACCCCCCAATGAGTCTTCTGGCTAAAGGGTGTGTTGGTGTTTCAACATGAAAAGAGGCTTAATTAACATGAGACTTCCTTTTTACCACAATGCCTGCCAATGTCCTAGAAATACATGTCCCACCACAAAAATAAGTACATTTTCAATCATATACTTTGGCACACCACTAAATGAATAAGTTCAGCTAGGCTATGCTCCACCCCCCTACTCCACTGAAGTACATGATTTTGCCGGGTGCAATGTTGTTATGTGCATGTAGCCATTCCTCTTCTCTGTACCTGAAATCAGTATAAGCTCTAACTGAGTGGGATAGTCACCACACATGGGATTACCCACAAGGTGATTGGCCCAATGGGAGAGGCCAATCACCATCAAACATGCTGACCTTCGACTCCGGAGGGCTTCCTGGCCATTGAAACTTTCCCCAATCCTACACACCTTTGGCTGCTAGTGATATCAGAAATAGCTAAAACCACCTACTATATTTTAATAGTTATGCAAAATAAAGTAACAAATAAAAATAAAAGGGGCATATATCAATCTGCCATAAGCAGATGGACTGAAAGATAACAAAATATAACATGGCAAAACCATGTTGATTTCAGGGGGAGTCAAGGTAATTGTATTCTTTGCATGCAGGGATATATCTTTGAATTGCTTACTGCACATAGATACAGACCAACTTTACTATTACACTGTTATTTAGACGTGGGATAGTCCCCTCTTGACTCTAATACTGTCTGCAACAGATGAAATATGACTCCCCCTGAGATCAGCATGGTTTAGCCCAGGTGTAACTTTCTTCTCTTAACTTCAAGCTTCTTCTTAAGTCTGGATCCAGCCCTGTGTGTTTAAAAATAATTGTAAAAAAAAAATAATTGTAGATGTTGTTACACACTGCAGTATGACACCAGTGTTTAATGTTGTCATTGTTCTGTAGCAGGGTACTCCAGTCCATGTTTCCCTTGCAGCATTCTTTCTTGCTAGGGATCCTAACTGATTACCTTGCAGCTGTGATGCCCTAGCTGAGGATTTGGCTGTGTGTGTTCAGCAGCCAATGAGAATGTGGTTCTTCCCTTAAATAGCTGTCATTTGCACTCTAGTCCTGTGCTGGTTAATACCTCTGCTTTACCACTGTATTTATTGTGCTAACTCTATCTACACTCCAGTCCTGTACTGGTAATATCTGTGCTTACCTTCTGCAATGCTCTGTTATCGTGTATTCCATCTGCACTGTGGTCCTGCATTGGTACTTACCTGTATCTGGTTCTCAACTCTCCCAGCGGTACCTCTTATCTGGACACTGTACAGCGGTACTGGTTACCGCCTAGCGGGGGTCCACGACCTGCTGGGTGTCTTGTAGCCAAGATTATCCCCACCATCTGGGGCTCTAGTGAAGATGAGGCCCCAGTTAGACTCGAAGTGGGACACAGGTATCGTAACACATGTCCTTTGTTTTGGTACATATACAGTATTGTGTGAGTTATTATTATTATCATTTATTTATAAAGCGCCACAACACCGTACAAAATACAGCACAGACATACAGGGCAGGGATGGAAGTTGCAATTATAATGGACATTCATTATTTTATTAATTTATTAAGACACTAGTCTCAATTTCTCTGTATATTATGCAACTCTCTAGAGTTCAGTCACTTATTGGCAGGCAAGAATTTCAGGAGTAAAATTTTGTATTTTCTGTGTCACATTTAGTTTGCCTGCAATGCTGAAATGAAGTCTGAGATGAATATTTTATCATTTTCTAAACCAGTCAAAACATAATGACCCATTTACAATGAACTGTTGTTCTTCTACCAAGAAGCAGAAACATTTGAAATATGTTGTCAGACAGGAAACTCGCCTTATAGGCGATTTAAGCTGGTCATGCACTTGTGCGATTATTGCTCCCAGCAGGAGGTTCTGATAATTGGAACGATTTTCCACTAGTAATAGTAATATAGTAATGCTAGCCCTGCATTTATTGCAGGATGCAGAGCTCTCATTACTGTACTACTGCTGTACTTGGTGGTAATTTCATTTAGACAAATGAGGAAATTCTGGCCAGGAGGTAGAGGTACAGGATCCGAAATCTGATATCCTCCCCTGGGGATTCAATCGGCAGTCCTGACTGACACAATTAGCATCCCAGAGACATTTTAGGATGATAACCGAAGGTTTCAGAAATCCATCTGCATCACACTCTAGAGCAATTGTTTGCTCGAACCACGATAATTGTAAGATTGAGCTGATAATCGCTCTAGTGTGTCTTCAGCTTTAGGATAGCCATATGTTTATCCCAAACTGTTCTACTGTATTAGCTTCTGCATCCTCAATTTGACTTATCAATCACCTTTTCAGCAAAGCAATGTTTCCTCACATTTTCTCTTACCCTATTACCCTCCATTTTAGGGCATGACCTTAAGTTTCAGTACTTCTGTTTCTTTGAAAAATGCCTCCCTTTGGTACCTAGTTAAACCCCTCGATATATTTGAAAACTACTATCATTGTAAAAACACACCAACTTTTGGCATTACATATTTTGTGGTCTGTGAATCAAGATACCTATCAAAATTAGGACATTTGTTGGGTACAGTTGTGCCCAGTTAAACCTTTCCCAAAATCAGAGAAAAATTTGCCATACATGGAGTGAAATTGCTTGCATGGAGGGCCCTGCTGGGGAAAGTTATATAAGGCTTTAGAACTCATAAATATTTTGTTTACTTACCATTTAGCAGCTACTGGCTCAGACAATAGAGCTGATGTCACCCATGCAAAGTCCTACAGAGTAAATGACCATGATTCATGCTATGAATTGAATGGGTGATGTCAGGTCCATTGTCTGATCTTTGCAAAAGCCAGCAGCTTCTTAATGGTAAGTAAACAAAGTTTTAATGAGTTAATAATGGGCTACAAACTAGCTCCCCACCAAGTTGCAAAATAAACAATAATGGCCAGGAAAGCTGTATCTGGGACCTACTGTATAGGTTCCAAAACGACTGCATACACATGACTCTTCTTGTCACGTTTGGCTCTATAATACTAGCATAAGGGACATTTTAACATTCAGAAAACACTGATGTAAACATTTTCAGTTGATATCAGCTGCAAAAAATGCAACTGGTTGCATTTGCAAAAACTGTTGAGTATATTGGTGCTCTATAAATAAATGTTAATAAATAACGTAGCTTCTGATTCTCTGGAACATTTCTGCCTCTGGCTTCTGTGTAACATTTCTACAGCATCATCATTTCTCAATGTTCAGAGCACTTGTAATTCTCCAGGTCACACTCATTTATATTCTGACTCTCACCTGTTCCAGATTACTGATATCACAGGGAGAGAACATTGGCATAGCGGAGGCCTTGCTCTATTGTAATTTTAGTGCGTCTCTGACAGAGATGTGTGCGCATGGATTGTGATTTTCTGAGCATTTGTCATCTAGCAAAAACAAATGTCATAATATTGAAACAATTTACAGGATACCAGCTTTTTCTAGGAGATGATTAGGTAATTTTTCTCTTTTTTTCATATTGATTAAGCTGGTAGCCTTAGCAATAACCATTTTGTAGTATTATTAGTGGTATAAGTATAGGAGAAGAGCTCTATTGCTGGTTGCGTTTCTGGCAGTGATATGAGGGACTGATCCAGAGTTTGGAAGTACACAGGAAAACAGGTGAAAATGTACAGCTCAGTAAACCATAATGAAGTGCAAGAGGATGCACATTTTAACTGTGAAGAGAATTAGTTAAGAGGGAAACATTTCTAGTGCAAGTGCAGTATGTAAGTTTAATGTGGAATGGCAAATTATTTTCTCTGCATGCAGAAAAATCAGGGATCAGCCCTATGGCTCTATATTTTATCACTCCAATATCCTGAAATTGATTCAAAACTGAAATCCTTTGGTTTATATGAGGGAAGTGAACGGTGTTGTATGGTAAGCGCTGCAGTGGGGAGCCAAGCTGAAGAGGCTTGCTCTCTCGGCTGTGTTGGCTCCCACTGCTAACATTTGACAGAGCGCCACATGTGGACAGTAGAAGCGATCCCCTAGCTGTGCTGTAAAGGCTGTCTGAGCTAGATAGGTCCTCTCCCTTCCCCTCCCATCAGCTACCTCTCTCCCAGAAGTGCAGTGCATTGTCATGATGTGTGCGTGCTGTGCTTCTGAGAGAGCTCACAATGAAGGATTAATGGTCAGAAGAGCAGCCTAGCAGATCAGGTTAAGTTTTATTATATTTGGATTTTTACTGTTTTGGTTTTGTTTTAAATGATTGTAATATATGCATGTATGTATGTACTGCCTGTATGTATGAGCAGGGGAGGATTGGGAAAATAAAGTGGCCCTGGAAAAAAATCGGGAAGTAGCCTCCTATGGGCGGGACCAAATAAACTCTAGGAGGGGCGAACCAGAAAATAGGCGGGGCA
>WWET01001163.1:40037-57756 GCA_011038615.1 Limnodynastes dumerilii
AGACCTGAATCCAATTGAGCACATCTGGGACATCATGTCTCGCTCCATCCACCAACGCCGCGTTGCACCACATACTGTCCAGGAGTTGTTGGATGCTTTAGTCCAGGTCTGGGAGGAGATCCCTCAGGAGACCATCCGCCACCTCATCAGGAGCATGCCCAGGCGTTGTAGGGAGGTCATACAGGCACATGGAGGCCACACACACTACTGAGCCTCATTTTGACTTGTTTTAAGGACATTACATCAAAGTTGGATCAGCTTGTAGTGTGTTTTTCCACTTTAATTTTGAGGGTGACTCCACATCCAGACCTCAATGGGTTAATAAATTTGATTTCCATCGATAATTTTTGTGTGATTTTGTTGTCAGCACATTCAACTATGTAAAGAACAAAGTATTTAATAAGAATATTTCATTCATTCAGATCTAGGATGTGTTATTTTAGTGTTCCCTTTATTTTTTTGAGCAGTGTATATATTATAGTGAGAGAGAGCATATAACAGAATATATATTGAGATATTGCCATATGAAAGTTCCAAGGTTCTCTCTCTTTGATTCCTTATCATAGAAGCCAGACCATCATAATGACAAGTTGTAGCATTATGATTTCAGGGGAAGATACTGAATGCATCATATGTAGCCCCTGCCTATATAGAATATTGCAGAGATGTCTTGAAATAAGGTATATTCTGAGTCTACAGGGAAAGGTCTGAGTAACTTCAATGGATTGGAGTTCTAGGTATACTTGAACTCTACTCATCAGAATCACGTGGAGGTGTCCCTATTCTGGGAGAACATTAATAATGTCTATTGTATTGACAATAGACATCATTGTAGAAGTATGAGAGATGAGATATTTAGTAGCATTATTCAAATGCTTCAACAAAGACTTCTGATATTTTCATTTTCAACCAGTACCATCACAGAGCTGTCACATAAATAATTGTTTATTATTTGACTAACTGGATCAGCTTATTAACTTTCCTCCAAAGTTCTAAAGACCAGATCCAGACTCCCATCACCTCTGCCCTTATAGCTCCTAGCAATCAGTAAACATTATGATTTGATCTATTTATCATTGAGTTACAGTTGTGCCCAGATGTAGCTTTGCTAAAATTCCTCCATGGTGTAATTTTGGCATGAAATACATGCTCAAATGCTTCGGCGCCATGCTGTCCGTCTTTCTTGTTTACTGGTAAAACCAGCGGCTGTGCTGGTTGCAGTTTGAATGAAATCTGTGTGCTTTTTGCAGAGCCACTGAGCCAGGGATTTAGGAAACCATCATTCAACGGGGTGTAATTTATTCTACTCAGATTCTTTAACCCATTAAATAATTTTTTTTTTTATCGCAGAGAATTTAGGTTTCAAACACACAATCATCAACATTCCGCAGCATGCCACAAAACTGCTAGTCTATCAGGTTTGCAGCTGAGAGCTATCTTCATTTGTGCTGTCTTCTTACATAGTGTAATGAACTAGACTAGCCACAAAAATGTGACTCATCCCAGGGTCTATTACTGGTCACTCACAGTGTGAGAAGCAGTCATTAGTATTGGGAACAACTGTGAAAATGGCGGTAATAGGAGTTTGTTGTTTTTTTTGTAAAGAAGGTGAAGAGGACGATTGTTTGGATGTACCTGTAATAATAAAGCAGGGCAAATGAGGGCTGTGGGGTAGTTTTTATGAAAGAAAGAAAGAAAGAAAGAAAGAAAGAAATTTTTTTATTTTAACCCACGCTGTGGGTACCCCATCTTATGGTTCCAGGATCCCAGGTTGGTAAAACCTAGAGCTGATATCGGTAAAATTGAGGGGTAACCATGCCATTCATCCTCCAAATTTTTTTCTATTTTTAGAAAAAATGTGCAAGTGCGCCAGAGAAACATTGTACCCAATAGCTGGGCTGCTTAGTTACAAACAGTACTGAATGCACATCCAGCTATCGGGTGCATTGTCGCTCTAATGCATGTGCATATTTTTCCTCCTTCCTGCTTATGCAGCCGCAGTATAGTTTTATAAAAATGCCACATGCTGTCTGCAAATTGTTACTGCGGCCTCCTTACACGTTTCGCTAAATTTATATTGTGGTGGAGGGTCTGGTATAAAATGTTGACAGATCAAAATGTCGACAGTTATGTATTCTGTTAGTATTTGCTTGTAACGTCTGTAAACTTAAAGTAATGCAGGCAGGTTATGAAAAACATCAGAAATCTAATAATATATATTGTATATGATACTAACATAATATTTAATTGTCGACATATTGAAGGGTCAACAATGTGATTTATTGTCATTTTGACTGGATAACGTGGTGGAGCTCATCAGCTCCCGCCATGTAAAGTGCGCCATGGCAGCATTTTCAGAAAACTATATCTGAGCACAAGTGCAGTTTATGTGTAACAATAGTATACATAGTGATGTACCTGTTCTACAATTATTATCAGGAGAACGGTTAGCTATAAATCTAATAGCATGGTGGCTCAGTGAGTAGCACTTGTGCCTCAGAGCTCTGAGGTCATGAGTTCGATTCGCAGACTGACGTTGTTGAGGAGCCGGCCCCTTGTGTCTGCGTGGGTTTCCTTTGAGTGCTCCAATTTCCTCCCACATGCCAAAAACATACTGGATGCTGACTAATTCAACCCTAGTGTGTGTATGTATGTGTTAGGGACCTTATTATGTAGCTCCAATGTGAAATATTTTCTATAAAGTGCTATGTAATCTGATAGTGCTATATAAAAACCTGTTAATAAAATGAACATTCAGACATTATTCATTTAAAAGCCTCTCCTGCTTTCTACTATCATATTCATAGTTTATCTTATTTGTCTTTATTTATGATGATCATATATAAGTTATTTTCTTGATAATAGACTGATAAGATAGTGATAATAAAATACAATGATAAAAAGTGATTCTCCTGACCCTTTATGTGAAATGAATTGCCTGAGAAAATGTAAGAGCAAAAATGAGATGAAGCTATAGATTAGGATATCAGGACTGACAGGTAAGAACTAGTGACTGGTAATGACATATTCCTGCTCATGGCTTATAAGAGCATCCTCACATCACAACTGGAAGATGTAGGATACATTTTTGTACCTAAAACTTAAAGTCATTAGATATGTCTCACCTTACATCTCTCATATATGTATATAGCTCAGCAGTAAAGAACTGTGTTACATGCATTAGGTTCACATCTGCACAGCATGTAAATTCTGTAGTGCATGCAGCCCCTTTCTGTATCTATGTGATCAGCTGTGGCTGTGCTTTCTGTAACTCCCTCCCCTCCTCCCTCCCACGCCTCCAGTGTGCATTTCTACATAAAAACACAGAAGCTGCCAGCTCTCAATCAGAGACACAGGGAGAAGAAAGGGAACGAGACAGTTTGTTCTCTGCTTTTCTGCGCCTCGCTGTCTTTTGCATCTCACCTGCAGAGACAGTCACCCTCATCTGAATTATTGACCGCATGAGCTTCCTTATTTTAGGCAGCATTTCATCTCTTTGTATTCTTTTTTATATATTTTTTGAACGGGAGTGAGGTAACAGAGGCATTTAACTCCTTTCAGCCTTCATGGCTTTACCGGACACTGCACGTGGACTCCCCAATGGAGGAGGTGGAGGTGGAAGCCTCACAGGAGGAAAACCCCTGGATCATTTGTTCCCAGAAATAGTGGAGCTAAATGTTGGAGGACAGGTTTATGTGACTCGACACACAACTCTTGTGTCAGTTCCAGATTCTCTGCTCTGGCGTATGTTTTCCCAACAAAAACCTGGAGAACTGGCTCGGGACAGTAAGGGACGTTTCTTCCTTGACCGGGATGGTTTCTTATTCCGTTATATATTGGATTATCTGCGAGACCTGCAGCTTGTATTGCCAGATTACTTTCCAGAGAGAAGTCGGCTACAAAGAGAAGCTGAACACTTTCAACTGCCTGAACTAGTGAAGCGTCTAAATCCTCTGCGTATCAGTAAGGACAGCTCCATAGGAGGTGAAGATCCACCTTTACTACTCACCCCAGCAACAATTCAAGATTCTGAACTGGAATCAGCAGTCATTCCTGCCTCGTCTTCTCCTGCAGCTGGAGTCCCCTCCCCAACATTAGATCCATACCGTTTTAATGCTTCCTCATCTTGCAGCCCTGCCTCAGTCCCTCGCCTCACTCCTTCTCAGTCCCTGGAAGGCAAAAGATCTGGATACATAACAGTTGGCTATAGAGGTTCTTATACTATAGGACGTGAAGCACAAGCTGATGCCAAGTTTCGAAGAGTTGCCCGTATTACTGTCTGTGGCAAAACTTCCCTGGCTAAGGAAGTGTTTGGGGAAACCTTAAATGAAAGCCGAGATCCTGACAGACCTCCTGAGAGGTACACTTCCAGGTACTATCTCAAATTCAACTTTCTGGAGCAAGCATTTGACAAGTTGTCTGAAGCTGGCTTTCATATGGTGGCATGCAGCTCCACCGGAACATGCGCTTTTGCCAGCAATGACCAGAGTGAGGACAAGGTGTGGACCAGCTACACTGAGTATGTTTTTTGCAGAGACTAAAACATTTTAAGCAACTCTAAAGCTCAATTAGTTACTAATATTATATCTGCTCATAACAAATATTGGAAAAACTAACAAACAAAAAAAAGCCTTTTTCCGAACAGGAGAAAATAACTAAAAACAAGCGCTACTGGTCAGTCATCTTCCTGAATAATAATTTTAAACCCAATAAGGATTGATTTTCTGGACAGCACAGTACTTGTGAAACTATAGTAGTAGTGAGAAATATCATGTTCAAAATATGTGTTTTATTGATTCCACTCACACTGTGTTAGTGAAGCAGAATTAATTCCAAGCTAACCTTTTCCTGTTGGAATTTGTCAGCACAGAATTAGCTATTTCTATTTATAGTAGGACAAAATATCTAATAACTTCACGGTTTTTGTTTTTTAGACAGAAGGCTGGGATTAGAAGAGATGTAAGCGTTTATCCTCTAAAACAATATGCTTTGTACTAAATAATAAAAAAAAACCCCATAACTATGGTATTTAAAAACATAATGCACTCAGTAAATTAGAATGTAACCACTCTCATATACATTTTTAAATGTCTAATTTCTCTTTGTCCATAGTTGAAGTAACTGATGGTTCATTTTGTTTAATATCGGTTATTAGTCTCCAGCAACTCATTTTTGTACACAATAATAATCACTGGCATCATTAGAAATGGTGCTAGGGGCTACATTTTAAATCAAAACAGTGTTGTGTTATTTGTATTAAAACTCTGAATAGGAAAAATGTCATAAGGCTGTAATCATTGCATTTGTTCTGAATGTTCATCCTATCTAATATTTTTTTTTTTTAAACTGTTCTTTTTTTGTTTTCTAAGTGTTTCAGAAAATCTTGAGAACTGTTTTTTTTATTTTGTATACAGCTGGCCCCATGTATTCTACTGAGATCTTGTAGTACAAAACCTTTGATTCATCGCCTTCAGAAGTTAATGAAAAACATTAAAGGGCTTATTTATGGAGTTGCCACTGGACTATCCATGTAAACAACAGAACTGTTAGTGATATTATGCAGCTGGCTTTTAAAAATATGAGCCATGTCCCCCTGTGTAATGTTAACAATAATGTCCATATTGCCGATGCAATATATATTCACTATGTGTTCTAGAAGCACCATAAATAGTGTTGATGGATAGTGTTTTTTGAATGTATATGAGCAAATATGATTCCACTAAAGAGAGAATTGTGATTTCCTTTAACCAATTTATTATAGTACAATTTGCTAAAATGTCAATCGCTAGACTTGGAAGCTTCATTTTCTATGTAAGTGCATTGAGGTGCATCTTAGTGAAAATGCAGCTTTAGTTTCACTGCACATTGACACACGCACACACATATAACCAGCGGAGTAAAAATGATTTATCACCCTTTTACTGCAGTGCCTCTTGATGTGCATTGAGTCTGACTTGATATGCTGTCTGTTGAATATAATGCATTAATTAATTAGCTATTACCATATTATAGCGCTCAGAAGTGTGCGTTTATTGGTAACTATGAAATATCACATCTCAGACAACCATGGATTTACCAAAGACTGCCATTGCATTTATTTACTAATTTAAGCGTTGTGCAATAAAATATAATTCAGGACAAGGTCAGTTTGATGATCACCCCTATGTGTTCTGGAAGGAACTGCTGAGCTGTACAAATGCATGTCACTTTTTTTGTTTACACAATATCTTTTAATTACACAATACTTTGTTTAAAATAGTCTTCTCTTAATGACCACATTCTCTAATGTATTTTTTTTATTTATTTTTGCTAAAAAGCATTAATAATTCAAGAAGCAATAAAAATGATGACAATAATCCCATTGATATAAAAATAATCCAATGCATTTGTAATGTTTGCAACCTTTTACCATACGAAAGAACATTTATATTGAATAGTACATGAATCATCATATATGATCACCTCCATATATTATCAGTAGCTTAATATGTTGTCTTGTAACAAGAAACAACACTGCTTAGATGACAAAACTGATTTCAAATAACTATACAGTAGTTTAAAGTGAGCATAAAGAGACTTAATATCAAGGGCTGCTAAAATAAGCCCAAGAGCACTCCAATGTAATACTGCATTCAGCATCACATCCTTGTATACCTGTCTTGGTCTGGCTAAATTCATGGCATTTATAGTTCATCTACATTGTTGCCCTCTGTAGGCCGAGTATGCCTTACATACGTAACTGCTCTAGTCCCAATAACCTGGAGTTAATATGATTATTCATTTGTTCTTTCTCAGATCAATGACAATTTTGTACACTTGTGTTATATAATATATAATGTAAATTTGCAATACCTTGCTAACTGTTGCAGCGGAAGTGGTGATATGCTGTCATTTCTAATGCCCTGTAGATTGCAATGTTGCCACTCTGTAAACAGAATTAAGATGGGGTTACTGATTTAATCCTTTGTATTGAATACCCCTATTAAATCAGTTATTCGTCTAGGGGTTAAGTTGTTTGTAAAATGTATGTATATACATAAAATGTATGTATATATACATATAAATATATAGAATACAAAGCATTTTACAGGAATCATTTAGTTTTTTAATCATATATTATCTGAAGCAACATGATTATCTTGACAAAACATATATATGGAAAATAGATACATGATGTGTTGAATGTTCTATTGGCTATCATGTCTGAAATATATATACGGTTTTGTATATCATACAATAATAGCACAGTTATTACATAATCTTTACGTGCAAGCCAATAAATGTTGATGTTTCTTTAGCACAAAAAAGTCTCAGCTACCAGCAGTGGAGCTGATGCGAATACCACAGCTGACTTTTCTGTCCTGTTGCTAATTTTAATAAAGTTTTGTAAATACTCTTGTTTCTAGCTATTTGCTTTTTTGGTCGGGTATTATTATTTTCGTGTTTCAAACACACACACATACACCACTTGATTTAAATGAATATATTTTATTCCGATTTACTAACAATTAATAATATATTTTAATAACAATGTATATGTTTTGGAAACAAAAGACATAAAATAACTTGACTTGAAAACATTTAAAGAAATATACAGTATCGCGCAATGTCATTGCGGCCGTCTTCGTAGCGGGGAGTGCTCGCCCCATGCAATCCTCGCTCTCTCAGTGGTAACTCTGGACTCACGGTCATTGTAATTCCACTGTCGGACTTAGATGTGGATCAGCCCCTATATGTCTACAATAAGTGTTTTGACATTTTCAGAGTTTTTATGTTGTGTATGTATGTCACTAGGGTTGGTATCACCCCTATGGACCTCCTTCCATATAACACCCTAGTAAAAAATGTTGTACTGTTACTCGTAACATAATTCCAATTATTAATGTAATGGAAATAGTAATTACATAAAGTAGCAAAATAAAAATTACACCTTTAAATTACAATATCATACACACAGCCTAATGTGTTTACATAATTTAAAGTGGTTAAAGTGAAAAAGTCACCCCCAGTTATCATTGCAGCCCCCTTGTATTTCCCATCCATCCTATCACTCTCATTTTATGCCTCCAGCCATCTTTGCAGACCTTCTTGTATGTCCCAGTCATCATTGCAGCCCCCCTTCAGTTGCAGTCCCCGCTACAATGGGTTGATTTAAGAAATAGAGACAGTTGAAAGTTACTATTTCTAATAGGGAGACTTTTTAGATTTTTTTTAATGAATGGGTGCGTGTGCTGAGCGGCATACTCACCCATTCATTTTTGCAAGACCCGTCGCTGACAGCTCCGGAGAGGTGAGTAGCCTCTCCGGGGACTTTTAGTGTTGGGGGGGTTACTGTTAGCCTCTTAGGAAGGGAGGGTTAGGGCTATAGAAGGGGAGGGTTAGGGTCAGGCTGTGAGGAAGGGGGGGGCTTAGGGTTAGGCTATAAAGAAGGGAGTATTAGGGTCAGGATAGGGAGAAGGGAGGGATAGGGCCAGGCTTCTGGAAAGGGAGGGTTAGGGTCAGGATGCGGGTAAGGGAGGATTAGGGTAATGGAAGGGAAGGGTTAGGGTTAGAATTAGGGGAAGGGTTGGGGTAGTTTTTAGCCAAACCTTTCGAGGCATAAGCAATCGATATCCCATCCAGTTCGAAACTGGCTGGGAGAGAATGGCCCTATCGAAATAGTGCCATTCTTAGCGGGGACCCACCCCCGCCTCCCTTGTATGTCCCAGTCATCATTGCAGCCCCCCCCCTTTACTCCTCTGTGGTGTGCTTTGTGCTAACTGAATGACGCTGAGGGTCTCATCATCGTCACTCAGATAGGAAGGAGCTGCAGAGGAGGAGCTGTGTTTTCTGATGCTGATAGTACCAGGCTGGCTGTTACTAATGGCTGCTAATAAGGCACTGTCTTTGCGACCCTGACCACCCTCCTGCTGGTGCACTGCTTAAACAGTTTTTTTCATTTTTACTTAACCAGATCCTCCAACATGACCCATTCTATTAGGTACAATATACTCCACAACTGAGCTTCCAACTGTCACACTTACCTGGTAAAATGACTTAACTGATATTTAAAAAACTATTTGTCTTTTCAACAAAGGAGGTTACCATAGTAACTGACAGTTTGAAACTGAGTATTTTTGTACCTGGAACTGGTCATGTTGAAAGGTAAGCTTAACATTTTACTAAAGGGGGTGACAGAGTTGAGGTTTGGTCAGCACCCCCATTGTGACCCATATATATGTATATGTGTGTTCCTGACCTTTTTCATTACAGCGGTACAGTCCCGCTTTCGGACATTAAAAGGGGCAGACAATGGAGGCTGGACATTAAAAGGGGCAGACAATGGAGGCTGGACATTTTAAAGGGACACACATGGAGGATGGACATTACAAGGGGCACACATGGAGGCTGGACATTACAAGGGGCAGACAATGGACCCTGGACTTTATAAGGGGCAGACATGGAGGCTGGACATTAAAAGGGGCAGACAATGGAGGCTGGACATTAAAAGGGGCAGACATGGAGGCTGGATATTAAAAGGGGCAGACATGGAGGCTGGATATTACAAGGGGCACACATGGAGATGGGCATTACAAGGGGCACACATGGAGGCTGGACATTACAAGGGGTACACATGGAGGATGGACATTACAAGGGGCAGACAATGGAGGCTGCACTTTATAAGGGGCAGACATGGAGGCTGGACATTAAAAGGGGCAGACAGTGGAGGCTGGACATTAAAAAGGGGCAGACAATGGAGGCTGGACATTTAAACGGGCAGACAAAGTAGGCTGGACATTAAAAGGGGCAGACAATGGAAGCTGGATTTAAAAGGGACAGACATGGAGGATGAACATTACAAGGGGCACTATTATAAAAAAAAATTATATTAAGGACTAAAACATATGAGGGAGCTGCGATAAGGGCTGAAAAATTATAGGGGGCTGCAATAAGGGCTGAAAAATCATAGGGGGGCTGTAATAAGGACTGAAACTTATGAGGTTGGCTGCAATAAGGACTGAAAACGTATAGTAGGGTTGTAATAAGGGTTGATGAGGGGTAAGTTCCTGCACCTTTTTTCTTACAAAAGCACATATGCTATATATAAAAGCATATATATATATTCATATGTACTTCATATGTACTTGCAGTGATAACTGCCTTTTTGAATTGTGTACGTATCTCTTTTGATCTCTACTGAATGGCAACTAATTTGAGGTTTTAACAAGAAAATAGGTATTATACATTTTCTGTTTCTAATTTGATATGTTTAAAAGAGATGTGGTAAACAGATATAGCGTTATTTAAACTCCTTTTTACTCTTTTTTTATTTTGACAACCTAGCAGTGAAATTATTTTAAAACAAATATATGTAATTTCTCTGTAATATCAATTAAAGTTCTACCATGTTTGTCCACTTTTGGTAGAGCTACTTATTTGTAATAGTTTTGCTTTGTAGGCAAGACATTTCAAAGGGCAAGCAAGGCTCTGTTACCTAACATGTAAATGTACACAGAAATAGGATTCTTTGGGCTGGATTCAGACTTAAGAAGGAGCTTGAAATTAAGGACCGGATTCACAACTAAGTTTTTTTTTTTTTTTTACTTACGTGCCTATTTTTAAGTGCAGAGCTAATGCGCATGCGTAGTAAATATTTTACGCTATCTACATAGCGTTTTATTACTTAGATTGCGTACATGCGGTCTTTAAGGACCGCATGTACGCAATATACGTAATGAAATGCTACATAGATATTGTAAAATATTTACTACGTATGCGCATTAGCTCTGCACTTAAAAATAGGCACGTAAGTAAAAAAAAACTTAAGTTGTGAATCCGGTCCTAAGAGAGGAAAGTTGCACCTGGACAAAACCATGTCAAGTTAATTGTATTATTTGCATGCAGGGATATATCTTTGAAATGCTTACTGCACATAGATACTGACCAGCATTGCTTTTACACTGTTATATAGACTTGGGATAGGAAACATCACTTCTCACCTCTATTACTGTTTGCAACAGAGGAAATATGACTCCCCTGCAATCAACATGGTTTAGCCCAGGAGTAACTTTCCTCTCTTAATTTTAAGCTCTTTCTTAAGTCTGGATCCAGCCCTTTGTGAGTAATGATTTATAAAACTTTGTACTGAGCTATTTATTCCATGACTATTACATTCTGGCAATCCTGGCAATGCTTAACTGCCTGGTATAAACAGAGTACTCTGGTCTGTCAAATCTTGCAAAACAAATGAATTCCTATGATATATACATGATTGTATCTATAAATGAACCATAGAGGTAAATGTGTAAGCTTGCCAAAGGAATTGAGGTCAATTTAAGTGTTCTATAAACATTTTTTTCTTGACTTGAATTATTGATTTCAGGTCGAGTTAGTAATCACCTCCTTCACTATCAGGACACTGAGATAGAAGGGGGGGGGGGTTGGGGGGGGGGGGGGGGGGGGGGGGGTTGATGCTGCCACAACACAGACACAAGGACTGAGACACAAGCAAAGCCAAGGTAACTAAATAAAAAAATCAACATACCTTCCAATTCCAGTGGGACAGTCCTGATTTTGGGTGGCTGTCTGGACTGCCTTCCAGTTTGTCCCGATAAGTGGGATACATTGAAGGCAGGGTTTTTTTTTGTTTGTTTTTTTAAATTACTCTTTGATTTTTACCCCCATGCGGCCTGACAATGGGGGCAGGGCTTGGGCAGGACGGAGTCGGAACTTGGGTGGGACAGAGTCGGAGCTTGGGCAGGGTGGAGGTGGGGTATATTTGTCCTGTTTTCCAGCTTCAAAATGTTGGAAGGTATGGGATCAATAAAGCCGGGGGACTGGAGAGAAAGGAATGCTGGAAACATACAAGGGGTGGGGGGTAAGAGGATGTCTGGAACATACAGGGGGTGAAAGCTGGGGCATGCAACTGTGTGAAAGGATGGCTGGGGTATGCAAGGTGGTGGAGATATGTTACTTTTGACCTGAATGCTGGGAGATATGTCATGCTCTGATGAAGAGGCCTGGCAACAGGGGAGACAAGGGGGACAGCTTTACATTTCTGTTGCTAGGCATGCCAGTGAATGGGCATTACACATCATTACACAAGTATAGGTAGATTGTCTAGCACTTTAAACCTGCTTCCTAGGCATTCCCCCAAGGAGGAACACCCCACTCCCCCAATGGGCTTGAACACACTCCTTTTTCCGGTGCAAAAGTATCTGTATCTTTCAACAATGGGGTGGGGGGCAAGAAGTTGCTTTACTGATGCCCAAAATTGCTCTTGGTGACCCTGTTCACAATAGTTATGTCATTTATCATGTGGGGGTTTAATAATATTTATTCACAACTTACTCTGTTTTCTCTGTCTATTACAAACCCCTCAACTACCTTCTTATCTCTTTAGATAGATCACATAAAAAGTGCATATTTTTACTTTCAATGACTAATTAATTCTCATTTTGTGACTTTATTCTATAGTCTACTGAGCACTTTTTCCTCGCTGGTTCATGTTGTTACAGGTAGGACTCATATATCAAACACTAATGTCCTATACCAAAGATTGCAAACATTGGCCTCTGATCTCCCAATCTACCTGAAAATGCTTTGTCTTGTTTGGTAAATGTTTGTTAAATTTGCTGAGCTGGTGCTAGAAATAAACTCTTAGGACCTGATTCAGAGACTGAAAATAAAAGAAGAAAGTTACTCCTGGGCAAAACCATGTTGATTTCAGGGGAATCAAATTTCATCTGTTGCAAACAGTATTAGAGTTGAGAGGTGATGTTTCCCAGTCCAAGTCTACATAACAGTGTAAAAGTAAAGCTGGTCAGACTCCCCCTGAAATCAACATGGTTTTGCTTAGGAGTATATTTCCCTGTCTTATTTTCATTCTCAGAATCAGCTCCTTAATAACAAGGGTGTATTGTGAAGGGTGACTTTCCCTTACCCCAAACATTTCAAGGTTGTGGTCACTTCAATGACATTTACAAATTTGAATGAACAAATTCCCCTTCGTAACAATACCTCTCGGCTTTTCCCAGCTCTCTCCTCCTTATATAATGGGGAATATGACTACTGTTTGTTGCATGAGCATATGTATACCTGTTTATGGAATAATTATGCAATGTGATGTATATTGCTGTGGAGAAGAATCACAAATTGGTGATATAGGTCAGTCTAATATCTTTACTCCCAACCTAGAAAAGTTCTCTCATAATTAGTTATTAATACTACTGCTTCTACTACTACTACTAATACTAACAACAATAATATTAATAATAATGATGATGACGATCAACTAATTAGTGTCCATTGTTCTAGTAAAATTAGTTACACTGACTAGTCATATCTATACTTCTTTCCTTCTTTCAAGGTAGAGAGTTGCATTCATGTCCATTTTAACTGTACTTAGCTCAGTGCTATCATGCAGATAATAATCTAAAGAAAAAAAAAATGTAAAATAAGGAAGGAAACAGTGTTAGCTTAGAGATTTTTGCTACACTAGACATAATGCTGTCATATATGTCTGTTGAGATGAACAAATGTTTCACAAGCTGGCTTGCAATAATGTTCCAAATAAACCGTTCTTTGAAATCAACACAATGATAACCATACAACCACCCAGTGTGTCATTATAGTGAGGGATATTTTGCAAAAGAGGGGAAATTGTGTCAACTGGGATTTACAATTGGCTACTTTGTATATCAGTTGTGGAATATACAATACTAAAATTGATTTTTGTGTTTGATATTTTTTTTAAAAGCTAGCCGTCTCTATTATTTCATATTCACACAAGAAGTGGTTATTATCCTGTAAACTAGTTCTAGTTTTCTTGTCATTTTTTGGGCATTTGGGCTTGCACTTGTAGTTCTACTTATGGCAGCATGCCCTGTTGGGCCGTACTTTATTTATTTATTTACATAGGTTGTGGCAGGCAGGGGAAGGGGGTACATTTTTGCTTGGTCAAAAAAAAAAGAAGCAATGCAGTCGGAGCAATTAAGGCTCTGACTGTTTTTGTTTTTTTTTTTTCAAATCGTCCGGCTTTTTATACGGCCAATGCAGAGGTGTTTCTCTAGATCAGGGCCTATAAGTCCCAACGTTCTTTATTTAATCTTAATTGCAGTCTAAATATCCCACATAATATGGCTCTATTTGACCCATCATAAAACTCTTCATTTCTTC
Organism: Limnodynastes dumerilii; assembly: GCA_011038615.1. Taxonomy (NCBI): domain Eukaryota; kingdom Metazoa; phylum Chordata; class Amphibia; order Anura; family Limnodynastidae; genus Limnodynastes; species Limnodynastes dumerilii. The sequence continues at coordinate 54,195 of WWET01001163.1, forward strand.
TTAATGGTGTCCTAATTTTTCCCATAATAGGCCTATAATGTTCTATATATTCCAGTGCCCTGTTATGGGGGATAATTAAGTAAGAAAAAAGTGCTTTATAATGATGTGAATATTAAGCAGTATTATGGGAGGCATATTAAGCACACTTAATTATAATGATATATTTTACGTCTATTTTAGAGCATTTTTCATTTTTTTTTTCTCGTAATGGAAAGTTATTTTTTTTTATTTAGAAGGATGGAATTGTAGGGAACTGGTAGGGGACTGCTTAAATATTCCTTGCACTGGGTGCTAGCGGACATGGGGCAGGCCCTGCTAATGTGATTACCAAGTGAGTAAATTTTTGGACTGCTTTGTCTATGGTTTGCCTAATCAGTCCAGCATACACACTGGCGGATAATAATTCCATAGCGTGTACCCAGCATTAGGCCATTATGTCATGCTTTGTTTTATTTTTGCAGCAACTGTTGCTTTTTATGCTGTGCACCCAAATCTAGCATGTTAAATAATGATTTGCATCCAGATATTTTCAAATATTCCCATGCTGGCAGAGGTTATAAGTATACCCCAATGACAGTAGAACGGCCATTAGCGGCCGCGATGTCCTGCGTGCAGAATATAGTTTGCGTCGTCTCTATAGGGTTTTTTTTTTATTTTTGGGCCCTCTTATGGACTTTTTTTTATATGTTTATTTTTGAGGGGCACGTGTGGCTATTTTTATTCTTTTAATTATGTGGGCACTGTATTTATTTTTTTAAAGAAGGGGACAGGGATCTTGGATTTATTTTATTTCTTTAGATTATTTGGGGGCACGTGGACGTTTAAAAAGTTTTTTTAGATGGCACAGTATGTTTTTTTAAAAAAAGGAATGGGCATGTCATGCTATTTGGCGCCACAGGCACTCCATGTACCAGCAGTTCTCAGCTGCTAGCACTGTACTTATATTCAGTGCTCAGCAGGCACACATGGAGCACTGTTTTAATCTGTTAACCTCTGACAGCTTGCTCATAGCGCAGGGGGAGCGGCTGCCCTGGGCCCTTTCTCCTCCTGGCTCCGTAGCAGTCACACCCCTTGCGCCTGCTGTAGTTACGCACCTGATTATTTACATGGCATTACAAATGATTTAACACACAGCATATTATAGATCACTGCATAGAAGAACCAACAGTCATCTCTCCATCTGTCACATTTACTGGGTCAGGCTGCGGTAGATGGAGGGTTAGGCTCAGTCTGCCAAGAATGGAGGGTTATGGTCAGGCTGCAGGGGAGGGAGGGTTAGTGTCAGGCTGCAGGGGAGGGAGGGTTAGGGTCTGGCTGCCAGGAAAGGAGGGTCAGGGTAGTGAGAGGGGAGGGTTAGGGTTAAAATTAGGAAAGGGACTATTTTTTCTTACAATTTAGCAGTGTTCCGTGGATCATAGCAATCGAAATCCCAGCCACTTTGCAACTGGCTGGGAGGAATCTGATTTTTTGAAAATCTGATTTTCTATGCAGGGACCCACATCCTACAAGGGGGACTACTTTGACCTGTATTCATATTCATGGTTATTTGATTTATTTAATATTTTTTTTTGTTGTTATATTTTATATATTTATTTAGTACGTTCCATTTTCATATCTATTTCTATTTTTAGTTTTTATTATTATTATTATTATTATTATTATTATTATTATTATTATTATTATTATTATTATGATGATGATGACCAATATGATATTATTCAATTAATCACTTTGTGGGATTAGCTTATGGTCTATTTTGACAACTAATGTATAGTATGGTTACAGTATATGAGTATTACCCTTATCATACACTGCTTTATTTCAGTAATAGTAATGTTAGGTACTACACTTTATTTTGATACATTTTTCATTTAGGTTACTTCATTTCCATTTTTTACTTTACATAGCTAGTGAGGTTTGTTTTAATTTTGTTTAACAAGTAAAGTGGATTAGATAGAATTAATAATCAAGCTATATGTGGGAATAAATTTATAAGATCTGATAGAGGATATAGTATTTTCTATAGAGACATTGGGCTGGATCCAGACCTTGTTAAGTGCATGAACTTAGTTACTCCTGGGCTAAACCATGTTGATTGCAGGGGAGTCATATTTCATCTGCTGCAAACAGTATTAGAGTTGAGAGGTGATGTTTCCTATCCCAAGTCTAAATAACAGTGTGATAGTAAAGCTGGTCAATATCTGTGTGCAGTAAGCAATTTAAAGATATATCCCTGCATGCAAAGTATACAATTAACTTGACTCCCCCTGAATTCACCATGGTTTAGCCCAGGTGTAACTAAGTTAATGCTCTTAAAAAGGTTTGGATCCAGCCCATTGTGTTACAGTTTAATTCTAGTCTATTACGGTGATTAGCTGAATCTGTTGTCTGTCTTCCGTGTATACCAATTAACTTTGAGGCGATACTATTTAATGAGACACCTGCGCCGCACACAGGTGATGTCCTATGAGTAAGCATTCAGCGAAACTCGAGTTAGGACAGGAGAGCGGCTGTGCATGAGCCCTCTCCCCATTCATGTAGTGTCCAAAGCCTTTCAAACTCTATATTATACTCACCCTTTATTAATAAGTGTTACCTAGCAGAACAGCATTACATGTTTGATATTTTATATTCTTTATTAATATTCTTTGTTACTATTGATGGTTTAATAATTGAGACCCAGCGTGCAATGATAGACAGGGCCGTTTTTAGGGGCGGGCGACTCGTGCAATCGCACGTGGCAGCCCCCAGGTGACTTAAAGGGGGCACTAAGCAGGACAGCCCCTTTCTAGTCTCCCTGCCCTCCCTTTGGGTCTCCTTGTCTCCTTGTCTCCTCCATGGCTCTCACGTTGAGCCAGGAGGGTTGCTCCGGTTCCTGAGGCGGAGGTGCGCTTCTATCTGGTGCAGTACAGCGCCCTCGCCCGGCTCCAAAGGCGGGTCCTCGGGGAGCAGTTCAGCCAGCCTGCAGCTGTGTCTTTATCTTCTCCTGCCCCCCGAGGGCCGTGCTGCTGCTCCACAGCTGTGGGAGTCAGCACTGAGAGCGGTGTCCGGCTCCCATATCGAGGACCTGCGCAAGGTACCGCGCTGGTACGGGAAGAAGTGTCAGGGAGTATGTTAGAGTGCTGTAGGAATAGGGGTGAGGGATGTGAGAGAGAATGTTGACCGTTTGCGGTCATCTTTCTTGGGAATAGTTGCTTGAAGTGTTGAATCTTCTTAGGCTGATTGAAGTATTCATTCCGGTTCATTGAAGTGGGCTCCCCGTCTTCAGCTCTGGCTCTTCTGCTTTTGACATGGCGCTCACTGACTCCTCCTCGGCTTCGGTGCGGCTCCTAATGACCATGCAGTCACTAGGGGGCAGCCTTTTATGTAAATGATGATGTCAGGTACACTCTGGCCTCTGACATCATCATTTAAATAAAAGGCTGCCCCCTAGTGACCGATTGGTCATTAGGAGCAGCACCGAAGCTGAGGAGGAGCCAGTGAGCGCCGTGTCAAGAGCAGAAGAGCTGAATACTTCAATCAGCCTAAGAAGATTCAACACTTTAAGCAACTATTCCCAAAA